>PVKC010012622.1:0-23624 GCA_004027635.1 Crocidura indochinensis
AACTTGAATTATTCAGCCTCATAAATTGAAGGGAGAAAAGGATGTCACCAGGACCAGTCATATGAATATGTAGTGTAAATGGAAAATGATTAGACTGGAACACCAAACAGGGTAGATACTCAACCTACAGCAAGCTGTAAAGTGGAGACCAGTTGCACTAGCATTCTGGGGGGTGGGGGAGTGGGTAAAGGAGGGACATATGGGAGACATGCTGGAAATGGGAGTGGAGGGAGGACAACACTGGTGGTGGGAATGCCCTTTATTCATTGTCACTATGATCGTAAATAATCCTGTGTAATGAACTTCAATCATAATAAAAATTAAAAAAAATTTGCCAGAAAATATGAAAAACCGGAAAAGTTTTTCTAAGAGGGGTGTTTAGCAATGCAAATGTTTCTTAGGGAATAAAAAATGGATCAAATAGGTGATTATATAATTCAAGAACTAAGAAAAAATAAACAGAGCACACCCAAATTAAACAGAAGGGAAATAATGAAATAATAAAAATAATAATATAGAAACCAAAGATCCATACAACCAATTAAACCAAAGAATGGACTCTCCAAAAAAAAATAAACAAGACTGATGAACTCTTAGCTAGACTCACTAAATGGTAAGAGAGAAAAAGAATAGATCAGAATAGAAATGAAAGGAGAGAAGATGCAACAGCTACAACAGAAATGTAAAAAATAACAAGAATGTGCTGAACAATTTTATACCTTAAAATTAGAGAAACTGAAAAAAGAAATAATTAAATTGTAGAAAACCAATGATTTCCTAAGAGTGAATTAGAAAGAAACATAACCTTTGCATGAATTAGTAATAACATGGAAATTGAAAAAGTAATCCAAGGTCTTTCCACAAGCAAAAAGACAGACACTGATGGTTTCACCTATGCATTTTCTCAAACACTCAAAGAAAACCTACTTACATTTTTTTGAGGTTCTTTCAGAAATTCAACGAAGCAGGAATGCTTCTGAATAGTTACTGAGAGACCAATATTGTAGACACCAAAAGTAGACATAGACATTAAAACAAAACTAGATATCTATATCCCTAATAAAATAGATACAAAAATTATCAATAAAGCTATAGCAAACCAAGTCAATACATTAAAAAAGTACTTACACACATGATCTAATGGGATTCTTCCCAGGAAGACAATATGGTTCAAATTTGCAAGCCATTTAATATGAGACATAACATAAATACAAAGAATGGTAGAAATCACCAATAGATGCATTTTACAGGACTAGATAACTGTTCATGATAAAAAAATATCAAAGCCCTCAAGAAAATGAGAATAGAAGAAATTTTCCTCATGCCAACAAATATCATAGATTAAACTCCAATAGCTAATATCACACACAATATAAACTAAAAAAGTTTCCTCTAAGTAGAATTAAAAGACATGAATATAAACTTTCACTGCTATTACTCAAAATAGCTTTGAAAGTCTGTACCATACTATTTGGGCATGAAAGTGATAGTAAGAGGATTTAAATTAAAAGGGAAATCAAACAACATTTTCAGATGATACATTTAGAAAAACAATGGTGAACAACAGCAAAAATACCTAGAAAATATAAACTCATACAGTGAGGAGCAGTTTGCAAAATTAGTATCTTAAAAACCTGCAATAGAAGAGAGAGAAACAAACTAAACCAAAACAATTCCATTTACAATTGTCCCCAAACAATCAATCAAGTACCTAGGAATCAACTTGACAAATTAGATGAATACTTTTAAATACTTTTAATAAGGAAACCTAAAGTAGGGGCTAGAGCAATAGCACAGCAGAAGGACATTTGTCTTGCATGTGGTCGATCTAAATGGACCTTGGTTCAATCTCTTGGCATCCCATATAGTCCCCCGCAGAGCAGGATTAACCCCTGAGCATCACAGGGTGTGGCTCAAAAAGCAAAAAAAGGAAGAAAGAAAGAAAGAAAACTAAATTACTATTAAAAGATATAGAAGATATAAGGAAATGGAAACATATTCCTTGTTTGTGAGTTGATATGGATCCTCCTTAGTCAGAGTGATAATACAGAGATTAAAATTCTTTTGGTAGATCTTGTTAACCCTGGTTCAAAAACCCTGCACTCCATATGGTCTTTTGAGAGCTGCTAAGTATCCTTCCTGAGAAATAGCCCCTGACTACCATGGCTGAGGCCCCACAAAACCAAAACAAACAAATAATAAATCAAATAGACTTCTTGTGCAAATAGTTAAACAGACTCAATGAATTCCCTATCCATATTATTAAAGATCAAATATGAATAAACATTTATATGAAGGAATAATAGTTAAAAGATTACCAAAGAGATGGCAGGTATTTATCTGAAATTAATTTATATTATTATATTAGAGAAATCAAAACTCTGTAGCCCTGGTATGTTACAGAAATAAAATCAGGTTTGAAGGCCAGAGTGATAGCACAGGGATAGGGTGTTTGCCTTTCATGCAGCTGACCTGGGTTAGATTGCTAGCGTTCCATATAGTCCCAAGCCCACTAGGAGTAATTTCTGAGCCAGAAATAACCCCTGAGTTCTGCTGGATGTGGCCCCCAAAATAAAGTACAACAGACAAAGATGCATTCATTCAAACAAGGAAAACCATTTCAGTAAACGGTTCCTGGGAAGTTGATTAGCCACATACCAAAATCAACCAACCAACCAACCAACCAACCAACCAAATCAAACAAAAATAAATTCAAATGGATTAAAATCCTTGATAATAGGCCCAAGTAAATAAAATATGTAAAGTGAAAAGCATAAACCCCTGATACTGATTTTAGTTGCAATTTGAGTTTTAGAACCACTGGTAAAAAAAATGAATCAAAAATAAAGAAATAAAGACTACATTAAAAATAAAGAAATAAAGACTACATTAAAAATAAAGAAATAAAGACTACATTAAATTAAAAAACTCTTGTATTATGTAAGAAACAATGAATTTAATAAGAACTACATTTCTATTTAGTGGGAGAAAATATTTTTCACAACATACCTGACAAAAGACAAATAGTTAAGATGGATAAAGCATTAACAATACTTAAAAGATAATTTCATATCAAAAAAGGAAAAAGGACTGAATCATCACTGTCTCAAAGAAAATATAGATGGCTATATATATATATATATGCTTATATATATAAAATAGTTATCATTTGTCATAAGAAAAATTCAAGTCTAAATGACAATGGGTTATCACCTCTGGTCAGTGAGTACACATTCTTTAAAAAGACCAAAAACAACCATTATTGTTTGGCATGTGGTAAAAAGAGAACCATGAACCAGACAATCCGTGCAACTGCTGTCTGATTCAGCCTCTATAAAACGAGATTACTCAAAATTTAAGAATTAAGCCAGGGGTTACTCCTGGCTATGCGCTCAGAAATCGCTCCTTGCTTGGGGGATCCTTGCTTGGGGGACCACATGAAACGCAGGGGGATTGAACAGCAGTCAGTTCCAGGCTAACACGCACAA
Organism: Crocidura indochinensis; assembly: GCA_004027635.1. Lineage (NCBI taxonomy): Eukaryota > Metazoa > Chordata > Mammalia > Eulipotyphla > Soricidae > Crocidura > Crocidura indochinensis. The sequence goes on from PVKC010012622.1 coordinate 3,489, forward strand.
GGCAGATGCCTTACCACTTGTACCACATCTGCGGCCCCAGAGTTGATCTTCTTATGACCAGCAATTTATTTCTTGAGATCTACTTCAAGAGTACAAAAAGGACATTCAGTTGAAAAAAGTTTGCATTCTTGTGTTCATTGCAACTCTCTTTATTAATGGTAGTTAGAATTTGAAAACAACCCAGGTACTCACGAGAAGATAATTTCTACTAAGATGCAAGAAAAGATGAAAATATGTAGTTTAAAATAAAACCCATGAAAATGCATTGAAAAAAATCTCGGTGTCATATATGGAAATAATACAATTCAAAGCTACATACCATCGACAAAAAGTCAGCCAATTTCAGTAATGTTTATTATAAACATTATCTTCTATTTATTGAACTCCTGATTCATATATGGCTCTGAGAACATTGATTTTGGAGGGATGTGTTATTTCTGCCAGTTGCTGGGAGGGGAATTCTTAGAGTAGCTAATTTGCATTAAATTTCTACTTAGTTTATTTCAAATAAATGCATAGATGGTAAATCTCTGCTACCTGGAAAAGCTCATGCATTTATTTATGGAAACAGAATTACCATGTACTTAGTTGGTTTCTTTATTTAATATGAAGAAATGACTGCCTGAAAAGCTTCTGTTCTAACAATTATTTCATTTTTAAAAAAACAAGTATCATTTAAAATAAAAATAGCTTGCAATATATAGAAAATATCTTTTGTTAGTCTATTTGAATGTCTAAATGCCTATAAATCAGATTTACTATATTTACTATTTATGAGCTCCCTTTGGGAAACACAAAGTCATATATTTTTATTAGAATCTAGTAGTAAAACTCATTTTTATTATTGTGATGTCACATTCTTAGGTTTCATTAAATTGCAACATTTTTTAATGAACTATAGGTTATTAATAGGTTTCTCCCCTCTCAATATACAAACAATGCTTGAGAAAACAAGACAAATAGTTCTATTGAATATCCGGATCAGTTACTGACCTATAGGAAAACACAAATTTCTATCAAGATTTTACCCATGTATTTACACAAACTTAAATAAACCATTAACTGTGATTAGTACACATCTATTAGTTTAATAATGAATCACTTTTAGTCCAGATAATAATATAGCTGATAATGTGTTTCCTTTGCACACGGCATACTAAGGTCAGTTCTTTGGAACATATAAGGAGTCCCCTTCCCACCCTCCCCCAGCTCCCAGGAATTACCTCGGAACACAGGTGGATATGATCCTTATAAAATTAAGAAGGGGATACTTTGCAAAGACCCAAATCCTTAAGTTTCTAAAGATCCTATTTAAGTAAATTACTTCTGGCCAAGTATTGGTAGAACTAGAGTAAGTCACATTAAACTTTTATGATTTAAAGTAGAATCATTTGTGAATAACATACGTAGATAAAAGCAAGCCAAGTTAAAATATAATGTAACAGGTTCACTACACAACACAATACAATCCAGACTACATTCCAGAAGTGATCCCTGAGCACGGAGCCAGGTATAAACTCTGAACAACATTGAATATGTTTTCCAACCCCCTCAAATATAATCTGAACATCAAATCTCAAGGATCATAGATAGAAATTATCTGTAATCCTTATATTCACACTACTAGATTGCAAGGGAAATAGAATATTATTATAATACTACTGGTTACTAGCTAAGCTATGAGCTTTGTGTACATTCCTCTCAAATATCCCTCCACCTTTGTTTCCAGCATCTACCCAAACCCAAGTCGATTTTCTATTCTTCTTAGAATATCCAGCAATACAAATCAAATTCAGTATAAAGATATTGGTTTGAAGGTCACACATGATAAATCCTGGCTCTGTATTCGGGAATTATCGCTGGTGCTTTAAGGACCATACGTGATGCTGGTGACCAAACCCAGGCTCAGCATGTAGGAGGCAAGTACCCTAACCTACCCACTGTACTATATCTGCAGTGTTTATAATTTTAGAGGTATCATTTCAAATCTTTCTTTAAATTTAAGATCACACAAATTAAAATAGTTTCATGTAATTGTCAAGGGAGAACTGCCTCGCTCACTCTTACACACACACACACACACACACACACACACACACACACACACACACACACACACATGCTGGCAGCAGGTTTCTCACTATCAGAAAGTCAGAGATGAAGACATCTGTAAATATGACTAAAAGGGTCCTACACAAGGAATATGTTTTATTTATTTGTTTTTGCCTTAATAGTAATAAACTTAGGCTTCATGCATACCAGGCATTGTTATTTGCTTCTGAATCACTTTTACTGGCCCTAACAAAGTATGTATTAATTTTCTAAAATTAAATAGAAACTGATGAATTTTAAATCTTGCCATCACACATTGTTTATCAGATAAATTGTACTAAAAACTATAATTCATAAAATGAGCCACAGAAGAATACAAATATAAGAAACATTTATTAAGCATAGAATAAATTACTTTTCCTAAGTTGCAGTTTATTTTTAAGTACTAATTACTTTTTAAATTTTAATGAATTTTGCTTTGCCTTGTGTATGTGTGAATTGTTCATTACAATTATATATGGATAATGAGAATGGCTTGCATATTAAAATGTCAAGGTTTGTTTTATTTTTACTTTGGGATTTTATTTTGTAAATTAGGAGGGTATTACTTATATAATCATTAGAATACTTATATAAATAACTTCTAGGAATTGGCTGACACTTGGATTGCCCAAATAAATAATGCTGATTAACTGATATATTTGTAACATTATGAACATTTTAAAATAGTACTTTAAAATAATATACAAACATATATACATATATGTATGATTTGGTTAAAATGAAAGATAAAGAAATTTTTAAGTTCAAACAATAAAGTTTTTCCTTAAATTTGAGAAAAATAAGATGTTTTAGTTTCAGGATATAATTGCAGTTATCTATAACATTAACTCTAATATAGTCAATTTACTATAATATAGCAAAAAGAAGATAATTTTTGATTATATGCATAATTTTTGATATATGCATATGATATATGATTACTAATGTTACAGAAATTGTCAAAATTAAAGAATACACTATATTATTGAAATTCTCTATAACAGCAATACTCCATAGGCCTTTTAAATTATTATCTGTATAATAATCCTATAACTTGGTTCTAATAGGTACTTACTAATCAAGTTTAAATGATTAGAATGTGGATGCTGAAAACAGTGACTGAATTTTATCAAGTATTTTTTCTTCACTTTAGTTATATAGAAGTCATTCCATCTGTATAAAGGTACAGTTTCTAAAATAGGAGAGCAATGAAAGTTATCTTTTACTTGTATTAAATATAATTTTGCAATTGGAAGAGAACTTATTTTAATGTCTCCTTAACAAGTCACTTGTTCTCCACACATCAATGCCAAAATTTTACTTTTGGTTCAAATGCATGCAACTTTATTTCTTGTTCAATTGATATTAATGGGAATATAGGGAGACAAAGATTAAAGAAAATCAAATTAAACCTAATCAGGACTACATATAACTTTGAGATTCAGAAAATAGGGACTAATGTGTAATACCTCTTGATAGCCCAGAGGAAAGTCTTGGTGCAAATATAATAGTACATAGTTCAAAAGATTCACTTTAGAGTGTTTACACTCGTAAAAATTCTGTGATAAACTACTCTAGAGATGCTGAACTATTGAAAATAAAGGATATACAGTTTTATTCAAATAACAAAATTTTTAATATTATAAAGCATCGCTTCATAGTATATACTTTCATTTATATCCTTATATTCATGACAATGAAGATGTGATAGGATCTTTCACTTTTCTAAAATTAAATCACCATGAGCTATGCAGTTACAAAGTTGTTGAAAGTTGAATTTTAGTTATACAATGTCCCAACCACCATCCCTTCACCAGTATTTGCTTCCTGCCACCAATGCACCAATGTCCCCAGTTTCCTTCCTGGCCCTCTCCCTTTCAGTCAGCAATTTTTAAAAAGAAGACAAATGAAAATAAAGTGTTTTGCATGCATTGTTTGGGGCTTATATCTTTTTGATGTGATTGTTTCACTTAGGATGGAATAGACCTAGATTCCTCCCCTTTATTGAATTTATTTTAATATAGTTTTGTCAATTTTTGGTGCCTTCTCAATCTTATTATTAAATTAAAGATGCAGACATGCCATATATTTAATGGAATTTATTATTAGAATCATTTAAAATTTGATACTGCTATTTTCTTTAAATTGTTAAATTTCAAATTATTAAATGTTTAATACATGCAAAAACTATGCAAATGTATTAGTCACATTCATTCATTAATTTTAGGTCACATATTTATTATTCTCATTTGTTTCCTTTTTTTAATTAATTCTGGAGTATTGGTGATCAAACTCAATGTCTTATATATATAAGTCTAGAGGGGTTACCACTGATGTGTACCCAAACCCCTTTAATGAAATATCTGGCTTAGTTGCATTCCTTTAACCATCTACTCTTCTTCCTCTATTTCCCAGAGATTACTAGCATCTTGAGGTTGATGTTTTTATATTCCTACCATATATAAAGCATCCATGTATTCATATTTTTACTACATATGCATGGTTCTTATTTCATCTGCAAAATTAGAATGTTACACTTAATAAATTGATATATCATTATAATTAGTCCTCAAATTTTTATTAGTATCAATTGAATAGCACAGACAATAAATTTGAGTAGATCTCTGCAAAGACTTCAATCTTAAAGATTGATTTTGGGGGAATGAAACGCTCTTTATGTAACAGTTATTATGAAGTGTTCCTTTTTTCTTTGTGACCTTTGTTTCCCACATGTATAATCATTTATATAGAAATTCATTAGGCTGCTCCTGAAGAGAAGCAGTAAAGGCTATGTATGTAACCATGGGTTAATTGGATAACCGAGGTAATTTGAAAGCTTATACATGCTGACTTTGCAATTATTAATAATACATGAAGCTTACCACAATAACCCCAACCTTGGGATAGCAAAGAACTAAGAGTAGAGACTAAATAATATAAATATGAACATGGTGAATGCAAAAAAAAGACTTTCATATCTCCCCCCAGTTTCATCATCTATAAAATAGAGATAATAGGATCCATTTTTTTGCCAGGTTAAAATGAGGATGATATGATATCATATCCAATAAACAAAGCAAGATACCCACAACCTCTAAATGATTACTTACTATTAGTTGGGTTATTTTATTATCTTGGAAATAACAATTGTTACTCAGTAATGAACATATTTGGAATAATTCTATATAAAGAATTTTCATTTCTATGCTGCCTCTTGTTTTTCTCTAATCTTCTTTGCTTTTACTGGGACACAGTCTTCTCTGAAGACTTGAGAGGCTTATTAAATGTTATTTTGGAGACATGGTTCCCTTTCTTTTTCTTTTAATTTTTTAATTTATTTTATCACCTAATAGCTTGCATTACATTTATTTCTTATAAAATTATTTTCTTATATAAACCTCAATTAACTTTTAGAAACAGGTAAGCTATGAAGCATATAAAAATTCAGATCTAAAAAATGAGAACCTATAGATTTGCTGACCCATATATTTGATTTCAAATGAATGAGCTAAGAACATAATTAGCAACAAAAGACTGTTGGTATGTGTGGTAAAAGATAACAGAACATTAATATGAGTTATCATTTGTGGTAATCTATAACAGAGTACCAATTAATCTGATTTTGCACTGGCAGAAATAAATGACATTTTTTAGCATAACCACTTCAAGATGAGAGGAATCTGAGTTTTGAAATTTGTACTAACCAAAAAAGAGAACAAATAGAGGATACGATTATAATGAGTTAGACAAAGAGGAAAAAATGTTCAATAGCTGAATTTTTATTGCTGTGATGATATTTAATAGAGATTCTAAGTCAAAGTATAAGCTTGAGTTGCTAGGAGTGACCTCAGTTGTACTAGGTCTAGCATGGAATTGACCAAACTGAGACTCAAAATTATGAACTTTGTTTACTAAACAAAGTTGAGATGTCACATCTTCTCTAGTATATTAGAGAAAAAGGAATTCCTTTGGCTATTATGGACTTGAAATTTGAAAAGTACAAATAAGAATGTACTTTAAATGGGAAAGCAGTCTTGAAAGTAAATCATTGCAAAATAATTTGTATATCATCTCATATGCTAAAACAATAATATACTGCATACAGTAGATCGAACAAAATATAACTTTAAAAACAATTTTATAATTCCTTTTTAGCATGTTTAAGCATGCTAAAATATTCATAAGTCACATGTGGTTTGCACCTATAGTGTACACTGCATTTTTTTGGTAGCACTGGCATAGAGCGATTCAGATGTTTATGTGGTTTTATCATTTGTGATACATGACTTATCCTTCCACTCTGTCTTCTGGAAGCTCTGAAAAGACTAATTCCTTGCATGAAGTATTTTATCTGTGGAAAAAAAAACAGAGCCCCTGTATTCTTGTCAAACACAGATGCATTTTTATTCTGTAGAGATAGGAGGCACAGACATCATGGTTTACTCCGTAACTTTAGGCTGAATAATATGATCCTGGAGTGACCCAGGACAAATGATAGCAGTCCTACCAGAGAGAAAATGAACATGATTTTCATAATAGTACATTGCCCCATGGAGAATATTTTTCTGTGACTTATATATAATAGTGTGCTAGGACTCTAATAGTTGTGAAACAACTAAAGAATAATTAAAAATTTAAATGAAAAAGTATTCTAAAGGTGTATAAAAGGACATGCTATGAGTTCTGTGTTGGATTCATGGGCCATCAACAAGCAATTAAATAAGCCATGTCTAAATATAGCCTGGAAGTGCTCTGAGGAAAGTTTAGTAAGTTGTAAAAAAATTGACAAATGACCATGAATTATCATCAAATGTATGCTTTATAAATCTGCAACTGTCTTTTTTAAATATACTTTAAGGAAACTTATTCATCAAGAGCTCTAAGTTGAAAAAAAGAGAAATGCACACTATTTGACTTTGCTAACTACCTAGAAATCCAAGACTATATTCCATCATTGAAATAATAGTTTTATCCCAAGCACATCTGTCCATGTACTTGAACATATGTTTTGACATTTCCAGTGATTGAATAGTTGTCAATAATTGGAATAATAGTACTTATTTTTCTGATCAATTGAATGAATGATTTGATTAAATAGTAGGCAATAATTCAGAGAAATATATTCTGATGCATCCAAAACAATATTATAATAATAATTCTTTCATTTGGTAAGTATGGTACCACGTGCTATCTTATTTAAGAGGGACATCAACTCTTTGTTATAATTTGTTACTCTAATTTCTTGAATATCTCACTACTCCTAAGTCAACATCTTGTTTCTCCTGACTGATGAAATCAGTACAGTAAGTAGCAATTATTATTTCTATATGTCACTGTAAGGCAACCCCATTTTAAAGAACAGAAGATAAAATCAATAAAAAGTTAAAGCTTTCACAGTGTTTAAAAGATAAACAAAAGTGAGAGAGTGTGAGAGAGAGAAAGAGAAAATGTCTGCCACAGAGGTAGGAGGGGAGAAGGATGGGGAATGGGTGACAAAGAAACTGGGAACATTGGTAGTGGTGGGAAATGTGCACTAGTAAGTGTGTTATGTATTGTATGACTGAAACTCAATCATGAAAAAAATTTTAACTTTGAAAACAAAAGCCCTACCCAATTGTATTAGAATAACCTTGTAATCATGGGTGTTTAAAAAATCTATTTAAAAAAAATCAGTTTTTTTATAATTCATGCAAATTGGTGAATCTAAACCAATAAGTAGATTCTCTTTAAAATGTTTTAAACATGACTAGTTTTTTTTTTACCTACATTTCTCAGCAAATATATCTCCTTTATGTCATTGAACATTAGAGAAAACACATGTTAAATTTCAGCATTTGAGTGAGGGGTTCCTTCCTATCTACTGAACTCTCCATTTCCCAAATTATCATTTTTGAGTGTGATGCAGAACACAGTAAACCCTCCTACTAATTCAGTTTTCAGTATAATGGAGATCCTATTCAGACTGTATAAGTGAAGAAATGTAGAGTTAGAGATGTTAAAAAATGAGTTAGATGTTTTGTTATTAGATTCACTGTGTCAGTCCTTTAAAATTTTATTTTATTTTATTTAGTTTTGGATTTTTTTTTGCGGGGGGGGGGTAGTCACACCCAGTGACGCTCAAGGGTTACTCCTGGATCTGTGCTCAGTAATCACTCCTGGCACACTTGGGGAACCAGATGGGATGCCAGGATTTGAACCACTATTGATCCTGGATTGACTGCATACAAGGCAAATACCCTTCCACTGTGCTATCTCTTTGCCCTCAATTAAATTTTTAAAGGAAAATAATAACATGTTTTGAAAATGTTTAATATCCTTTTGCATTTCAGTTTGTATTACAAGTTGGATCTAGAAACATTTGAACATCTGATGAAATGAACCCAAATATCTTTTCATATTATTTAGTCATCAATACTAGATGATGTTGTAACTTCTTTGTCATAAAATTGGTGTACAAAGCACCAGAACACCAGCAAATGGAAAGAGTATAAAAAACAACAGTTACAAAATTACACAGGTTCTGAATAGAGAGTTCAGTGGGTAGGGCACTTGCCTTGCATGTGACCCACCTATGTTTTATCCCAGACATCCCATATGGTCTTCAAACACTGCTAGTAGTAATTCCTGAGTGCAGAACCAGGAGAATCTTCTGGGTGTGACCCCAAAACAAAGAAGAAAATGTACATGCAAGTTGTAGAATGCATCTATAGCTGCTTATAATGGTACATTTCCTTGTATCCAAAGATGTGACCAATTGAGTTTCTTATAACCAGATAATAGGAACAGTTTAAGTCAGGAACACATTTAGTTTTACATATGTTGATGCTGGATAAAAGTGGACACATGTTGTTTTACTGCTAAAGTAGACCACTCATGAGTTGAATGTTATGAAGTTGAAGTCTACTGTTCTGAAGGATTTGAGCAGATCTGAGTTGTGTCTGACTATATTTGTAGGAAATAACTTTCCAATGACAGCTTTTGTAGACAAGTGGAGACTTGCTAGGTTATAAATATTGTCGAGCATATTTCTAGGTAAACAAAGATTCTCATTGAATTAGTCAGATAGCTAAGGAATTACTTCATCATAACTATTATATAATATATTTATTTGTATTTGTTTTTAGAAGTTTCTAAAATTTCCTTTAGAAGATTTAATCTGAATTTTTATCTGTGTAGAATTCAGGGGTGGCGATCAGGATTTTTACCCACACTCAAAATGGCAAAATGCAATATGTATTTAATATATTATTGTTAAAATTAGATGCTGTTGTGTGAGTGTTTGTCTGTTTTGGCAGGTCACTGAGTGGTGTGGCTCTCTGACTCTCACAGTTTAAAATTTTGGCTCTTTGTATAGAACTTGTTCGCCACTCCTGGTAATGATATATTTGTAGGTGTTCTGATATAAAGATATTAATGTATAGGGGCCGGGCGGTGGCGCTGGAGGTAAGGTGCCTGCGCTAACCCAGGACGGACTGCGGTTCAATCCCCCGGTTCCCCATATGGTCCCCCATGCCTGCCAGGAGCAATTTCTGAGCATGGAGCCAGGAGTAACCCCTGAGCACTGCCAGGTGTGACCCAAAACAAACAAACAAACAAACAAAAGATATTAATGTATAAAAAGACGGCCAACATACTTGATATTGTTCTCACTAATCTATGCATCTAAAAACTAAAGGTATCCCTTCAAAAAGTATGTTTTCCATTTAAATTTTAATTGAGGCAAATAAAATTTATCATATTTTTATTAAAGTGTTTTTAAGGTCAAATATTTTATTAATTCCTCTCATACCAAAGTTACCAACTGTTTAGCTGTTAAGTTTTCTACACTGAAAATTATATTGAATGTTGAATGTAATCAATCACTTTTCATCTACCTCAGTCCAAGTTCTGTGTTAAAATCAGTTAGTGGAAGTTTTTGGGACTGATATATTTTCTTTTCTTTTCTTTTTTGGTTTTTGGATCACACCCGGCAGTGCTAAGGGTTACTCCTGGTTTCATGCTCAGAAATTGCTCCTGACAGGCACGGGGGACCATATGGGGCATCGGGATTCGAACCGATGACCTTTTGCATGAAAGGCAAACGCCTTACCTCCATGCTATCTCCCGGGCCCCGATATATTTTCAAAGTATAGAAGAAAAATAACTATAACTAGATAGTATAAATATGTAAGGACAAAAATTATTTTTAAAATTAAAAAGGAGGAGCCAGAGAGAAAACACAGCTGTAGGGCATTTGCCTTGCATGCAGCTGATCCAGGATGGAAGGCGGTTCGAACCCAGGAATTCCATATGATACCCCGAGCTTGCCAGGAGCGATTTCTGAGTGCAGAGTCAAGAGCAGAGCCTGAGTGCTTACGGGTGTGACCCAAAAACAAACAAACAAAAAATTAAAAAGGAAAAATTGGTTCCAAGCCATTCCTTTTTTTTTTTGGGGGGGGGAGGAGGGCACATCCTATGACGCTCACTCCTATCTCTGCACTCAGAAATCACTCCTGGCAGGTTCAGGGGACCATATGTGATGCTGGGAATTGAACCTGGGTTGAATGTGTGCAAGGCAAATGCCCTCACCTCTGTGCTATTGTTCCAGCCCCAGTGGTTGAAGTTTAATGTTCAATCTATTTTAACTTCCCTTGTTCAATGTCTCTTATCCTTCCATTTAGAACTACTATACTTTGAAATGATTATATAAACAAGTGTTTTTCTCTTACTCTCACTTACAGAATAAAGACTTGCATTAAATATAAAACTAACCTATGATCCTAACTTTATTTACTTCTTTTATATTTTCAGAATTACCTAATAATTGAGGTCACTCAAAATAATCACAGCTTTCACAACTTGACAATTATTATAAAGGTGTATTTTCTTCCTTATTATTGGAAGACTAATTCAATTAAAGTATTGAAGTTCTCTTATTGAATTATCATTTTAAATTTATTTTTGATTATTGAGATTTTAAGGTTTCATAGTTCAGTGTTTGAGCAACAATTTCATCCAATTGGTTAAATTGTTGTTAAGTTATTATTTTATTCCTAAAATGTGTCTAGGAAAAGAAAGATGGTTTAATTTATAATTTTAAGAAGTGCATAAATACATGTTGCACAAGATTCAAAGAGCATGCTAATGATTAAGGAGGCATCATTATAATGCCTAGTGGATACATAAGTAATCCAAACTGGATCAATACAGGGTGTCAATCAAAGAGAATTCATACCTCATTTGCCCTCTTTTACCCAGTACATCTGACTCCCTATTGTAAGTACTTACTATGTAAATTTTAGTTAAATGATTATTCAGGTATTTAATACAGAGAGACATTTTGTATAAATTTATAATTAGTAAGCCTTTTATATTAATTATATGTAATACTATTTTCTAGAATCAATTATATGATTAAAATGACATATTTACCTTATATCTAACTATGAAAATATAGTGCTAATTTTATTTTACTGTACTTAAATTTTCTAATTTCTTTCTTTTCTTTCTTTTTTATTTTTTGGTTTTGGGGTCACACCCGGCAACACTCAAGGGTTACTCCTGGCTCTATGTTCAGAAATCGCTCCTGGCAGGCTCGGGGGACTATGGGATGCCGGGATTCAAACCACCGTCCTTCTCCATGCAAAGCAAAAAGCCCCACCTCCATGCCATCACTCCGGCCCGTAAGTTCTTTGTATTTATGTAAGATTTTTTTAACTTTACAAACCGAAAAAACGAAGTGTTTTTGAAAGACTTGCTTCTGATCATTTGCATTATCTTACAAACCTTGGGTACTGGCATCCGTACCTGAGACTATCAGGCATGGCAGTTGGGAGGGGAGTGACTGAATTGATTGGAATCCAGGAGCATTGGTGGAGCCCTGAAGTACATGGCTGGTACTAAAGTAGGTAACAGAATACAGTAAACTGTTAGTCTATGGGGGGTGGGGGAGAGAAAAGTAGGTTTGGAAGAAGCATATGGATAGGGATGAGGTTTGTGGGCACGCTGGTGACAGTGATGTGTGGTGACTTTGTACTCATTAGTACCATAAACTCTTGAATATTCTTGTAATCTTATCACCTAAACTACAATTTAAATTGTCTTGTACTATATTTAGTCAAGATAGCTTAAATGATCTCAGTTTTCTCACTTTATACCTTGATAATTTTAAGATAATTTATATTATTTTGATTATAAAAGGGAAGTTTCAAAAGCCTTTTAGAGATAAAATTTAGAATTTTTTTAAAGCCTTAGCGAGTTGAAAATTTAGAAAGAGATATAAGCTACTTGAGGAAAAAAATGACAAGGACCTGGAAATTTGGATGAGAAGGTTAAAGAATGAGGAATCAATGTGATTTGTAGTCCAACTAAAAATGTTTCAAGGAAAAGAGTAAGTGGGATTTCCTTTAATTTTTCATACCTAATTTAAATGAAATTTGAAATGGAATATCTAATACAAATATTCTGTAAATTTATTTATTTCATTTTTACTTAATTATTTTATTGGTTTTTGGGCCACACCTGGCAGCTGTCAGGGGTTACTCCTGCCTCTGCACTCAGAAATAGCTCCTGGCAAGCTTGGGGGATCATATGGAAAGCTAGGGATCAAATGGGTCCATCCCAGGTCGTCCACATGCAAGGCAAATACCCTACCGCTGTGCCACTGTGCTATCACTCTAGCCCTATTCTGTAAATTTAAACAAAAAATAATTGTAAACAGATACAGTTGAGTCACCCCAAGGCACATGATACTAAAACTGTTTTTAAATGCTTTAAAAGCTTCAGTATGATGTGCTTTCTTCTAATTATTTTTCTACTAGAAAAATAGACCAGAAAGAGAGCCAACATGAAAGTGTAATGAAAAATTTCCAATTCTATGTCCAGTTTAGGTTAGAGAGAATTTTTGAGGTACTTATTTGGAAAAACTTCTGATTGGTAAAATATTTTAATATGCTTAAATATATAGAATGGTTTAAAATGAAACTATGAATTTAGAACATGAGCAATCTTGTACCAAAAGGAGATACATTTGTAGAAAACTCTTTGCCTTGCAGAACATTCTTTAATGTCAAAACACTTAGTCCTAGAACTGTAAACATTCTCTGTTAATTTTTGTTTTAATTTTTTTGTTTGCCTTATTTGGGGGTCACACCCGACAGGGCTCAGGGGTTACTCCTGGCTTTAGGCTCAGAAAATCATTCCGGCTGTCAGGGGGTACCATATAGGATGCTGGGATTCCAATCACCATCCTTCTGCATGAAAGGCAAATGCTTACCTTCACGCTATCTCTTCGGTCCCATTCTCTGTTGATTTAACAAAGTGAATGAATAGTAAGAAGTAGAAAAAATTTACCAGATAATGTCTAAAACTAAAAAAAAAAAAAAAACCAAGAGTATTTATGGTTGGATAAATTTTTTTTAAGTATAATGGAAAATTCTATCATAAGAAACTTCTTTCATAATTTAATTAATTGATTCATTTTTTTATCATAAGAAACTTCTACAGCTTGAAGTAAAAATATTATATTGGGAACCTGTTTTTAGAAAATCATGAAGTAGAAACCCATTTGTTTTGACTATAACTTTTGCCTTATATGATTTTAAAAAGTAAAATCATTAGTTATGGTGATAATAATAACCCACAGATGAAAAATAATAATCTTAAAATATTGGCTCATTCTTCTTTAAGACTGTAAATAATGCATTTAATTTTAAATGATCAAATGTAGTTTGTGAAACAACCTCATTTAAAGAAACTAGGCTTGGAATTTGAAGTTTGTTTTGGACAATTTATTAAAAATCGATGATTACAACTATCACTATTGGCAGTAGCATCTTTTTAAGAGGGTTGTGATATGTTTTTAAGGACACAAAATGGTTCAAAAGCTGTATGCCTATATAAAATGACATCAAATGCTCACTATTAATTAAGAAGAAAACATACATTAAAAATTGCACATGCCATAGAGATACCACAGTGGTAGGGCATTTGCCTTGCAAGCTGCTGACCCAAGACCAACATTGCTTGGAATCCTGGCATCCCATTTGGTCCCTGTGCCTGCCAGGAGAGATTTCTGAGCACAGAGCCAGTAGTAACCCCTGAGGGCCACAGGGTGTGGCCCCAAAACAAAACAAAACAAAATTGCACATGTCACAAGGCTGTTTCTATTTTATTTTCATAATAAAGTTATACAATGAAGAATGAAGTCACAAGAATAGAGTCATCAATTAAGAATTACCTATTGAGACAAAACAGATTCAGAAACTGCTGTCTATAGCTAATAGAAAATATATTATTTTGTTCAGCATCTTTTTCTATAAGAGAGCATCTATTTTGTTTTCTTCTAAAGAAAACTTTAGTTGGTGATAAACTGGCTAAGTAAAATATTCCATTATCTCAATTTTAAATTACCCTAAAATTTTTCTGATATTGCATGTCTAGGTATTTAATAAAATTGATAGTGACCTAATTCTGATGCCATATTTAATATTTTTAAAATCTGTGTTTAATCTTTTTTAAAATATTTTATTGTAAATATAGATATTTTCTATTTTTCTTTTCTTTTTTGCATATGCTATAACAAATATAGGTCTTTAAAAAGATGTATAAGATGAAAGAAATTATCTTTGTTTTAGTGAAATGGTTCTCAATAAAATATTGTAGACCACATAAAGTAAACTTTAATGACTTATTAGTCATTAAAGTAATGTATCAAATTAGTTCATTTTTAGGTGGTAAAATTTGCTTTCTAAAAAAATTAAGAATATTACTAAAATGGTTTTAGTTTCTCACATATTCCTTGAAAATTCTTGTATCAAAATTTCTTAAATTTTGTAATAATGATTATGCTATTTTGATGTGTATATATATAAATATTTAAATACTTTTAGACCTCTTATTTATTTTTACTCATTATACTATATACCGCTTATCTTAAATATACTTATTATATTGTGTTCATATTCATATATGCAAAATAATAATAGATAAAAATGAATACAAATGTATTTCAAGCAGTTTATAAGTAACACTTATGATTGATGTTCTTTTAAGAACTCTATTAAAATAATGATTGAAATATTTAAACTTTTGGGGACATATATCTGAATCTTCTATGTGCTGATTTGAAATCTTATTTTACTTTTTTTCTTACAACAAAGGCTATAAACTCTTAAATAACCCCTAATATTTATGATATGCTTGGTTAAACAGGAAATGGGCTGTTTCTCTGTAAATAATGTACACGTCCACATTAATTGCATGCCAAAGTGCCACCTTAGAAATTATTTTTCAGTCATTGATTATTAGGAGATAGACTGAAATGCTTTCAAACCTTATATAGCTTAGTAAGAAGAAAATAATCAATATATGTTTCTTCTCTAAATTTATGTTATCATTTTACTTTGGGCATCTCAATAAAATCACATACAATTTTGGTATATATGGCGTATAAAATATTAATCAGGAGCTATTATTAATAAAATAATATCACTTTAACTAGATAATAAAAATAAGTTATGTGCATACTATGAAACTATAGTATATACATAAAATCAAAATCAAGACTATCTTGATAGTCTTGTTTCCAAATAATTTGAGTATCAAAGCAAATATGATAGTAAAAATTAGCATTATGTGAGAATAACAAAAGTGAAAAGGAGAGAATTGGAGTTGTAGGAATAAAATTTAGTGAACTTTTTATCTTCTTTTGAGACTGCTTTATGCTTTCCAAAATGTTTTTCAGAACTGTACCCTTCCTTAGGGAAAGGTTTAAGCAAATATTTGTTTGTGTATGTGTGTGAAGAAAAGCCTCAATTAAGGGAAGCAACATGTTCTAAGACGTAAACATCTGATGCATGCAAATTACACAATAATTTTTCTGTATTATGCAAAAAATAAATCCACAAACTGCAGCTAATAATAAAAATTTATTTTGCAATGCTTATCAATAAGGGTGAATTGCTTTGTATATTCTCTTCTTTGCTTAACACTTATATTTTATTTCTGACAACTTGCTTTTATATCCAGGCTTATGTTCTAGACATAATAAACTATAAACAGTTTACATAAAATATGCAAAGATGTCTTTGAATAGGTAGGCCATCTCATTTCCCTATGAACTGAATTACTTCCTCTAAAAATATTCTGTCAACTCAATTATATGTGAACATAATAAAGGAAGTAACATAGACACATATTTACAAACACAAACAAAACACATCAAAGATATTCACATTTACACAAAAGAAAAGAAAATCTGTTGGTAGTTTCCTGTAATACACTGCATAATACTTCAATTTCAGAACCAGAGATTTTGATCTTTACAATTATTATAGAAAAGTAAAACAGTCTATTTTATATTTCTAACTTCTAGTGGAGGGTTTAAAGAGCAAAGAAAGATTCAAGTCCAATTGAATGAGACATGAGTAACATGTTTAATTCATGTAGTAGACAAAAATTCCTGAATAAGAATGTACTGAAACAAAATATACAGAATAAACCTCTTTGGTACTAAATGTTATAGTTACAATTTTAGTAATAAGAGCATTCAAAAGTTTTCCAGTCACTTTTTATTAAAAGTGCTGCTTTACTTGTAATCTCTATTTTGTTGTCTTGTACTAACTCACCTAGTGAAATGTTTAATAGCAGGTTCAGATTTCTGATTAATCCAAGGGAGAAATAGTAGACATGAAAATTTATAAAAAGTATAGTTTTAGATGTATTAGAATTGAAGCTCCCTTTATTCTATTTTAACAGGCTATGAGTTGCTTAATTAACATATACAGGAGCTACATTAAAGAAAACTGCAAACCTTGTTAGTTTATCTAAACAATGCAGTGTTTAAATTAGATGAGCATAAGGGAGTAGGATGAAGACAGACATATGTCAGCTGATGTAATGTATGAGGACATTAAAAAGACATGTTAAAGGACACTAACTTCAATATCAGCCATTCCTGATATGAGCTTCCATTGTAAGGACACTAACTTCAATATCATCTATTCCTGATATGAACTTCCATGGTATTTATACTGCTAAGTAAGGACTTTTACAATAGCTCTACCTAACTTTCTAGAAAAGTATCACACTAACTTCTTTCTCTCTATGAACAGATGTTGATTTACTGATCTTTCATTTTAATTCTTAAGTTGAAAAGTTAGGGGCTTTGAAAGTGAATAATAAAAACAAACTAAATAATATATTTAAAGATTCTTATGAAACTGTTCATTTTAGTAACTATTCCAAGTGCTTAAAGTCCAAATCATGTAGACAAGAAATAATATTTAGACAATGATTTCGATGAACATAATGAGGATGTCCTGAAACATGCTCACCAATTATTTTATTCCAAAAAGAAAAGTTTCTGTTGGATTGTTCTCTTTTTTTTTTCACATTAGTTAGACTGCAATGAGACAATTGAGTTCTTCATTATTTCTAACTTCAGTGAATTCATCCACCACAAACCCTTCTAAACTCCTCCCACATAACCTTTCGACAGACAATCCAGGACCTAGCACATTGTATAAAGAATCATGCTACCATAAACTAATTAAAATAAAATAGTAACTGCTAATACAAGAAGACCTTTATGACATCATGGTCAGATTCAATGCGTTACCTGAGAAATCTTTCATTTGCCTTTCCCTTTAAAATTTTATTCTTATATCAGAGTTATATATGCAAATCATGCAATTATATCTGAATTTTCAAATAAAAATTCTTCAAGAACTAGTTTCATTTTCCAGGATGATCATTCTTAGGCATTTGTATATGAGCTATTGCCAACATTTCCAATGAATGTGTTTCTTTTCTGCTGGTGAACAGATGCAATAAGGTGTACAGATGCAAAAGTAAGTCAGGCAAACACAATCTTCTGCTATCAATTGATATTTATGATATGCATCATTCTTGTGACAAAGTTTGCTTTCTGTTTTTCATTAGACTCCAAGTGTGACCAAAAAAATGGTATAGCTAAATTTGAAACCCAATTACCTGCCAGTCATCCTTGATTTCTTTTGGTAACAATCGAAGGAAACAGTAAATCTCAGAAAATATCATCCTCTACGCCCACTAACAACATCAAAGTTTCAGGCTGATAAACAATGTACATATTTAAAGTGGACAAAAAAAAAAAAAAAAAGCATGCAGTTTTCATGTGAACTGTCTTCCCCCTGGAGTGTTCCCTTGAGCAATCTGACCTCCCGGTTGAAGAATGAATGAAGTCTGAGAAATGAGGACAGGAAGAAGCTGTGGTGGTTAGCCAGCAGCCGGGATGATTCGATCATTTTACACAGGTGGTTGATGACTGATGGAGTTAGAGGCAGATTTGGAAGAATGGACAGTTCGAATGTGGGAAAGAAACACTCTACCTGTGTAGCCCAGCGAATTGTCATCGTTATCAGAGGTGGGAATTGGTGTCCCGGTGTCCGTCCCCCTTTCTAGGTCTTCAGGGTCTGTTGAAAACAACACCAGAGCTGCTGATGGGGTCACAGAAGTAACAGTAGTTGCCATTTCGAGCACAGCATGTCCAGACACAAGTAAATCCACATGTGACAGAAAAACACACAGAGACAACACACAGCACACTTCAGCCTCGCCTCTCCTGCTGCACAAAATGCCCTGAGATGGTCTCTGCATCCTGCCTTAGGGTGGACTTCGCCTTAATTTCCCTAATTCTCTGCTCTGCCTGCACCTTTGCTGCACTTCAAAGCAGATGAAGGGCTGTGACTGCCCTCTGTGAGGCCGCCAGCACGGACTGAGGGAGCATATGGAGGAGGGAGAGGGCAGGGTGGCTGAGTGCTAGCATTGCTAATTTCCCACCTTATTGTTAATCAAAGCTATTGACTGTGATCACTCCCCATCATCGCTTCATCTCCTGCCAATTACAGACTCTGGGGACTGTACCTCATATGTGTGTGTGTGTGTGTGTGTGTGTGTTGGGGGGAAGTATAGGGGAAATAAGGTTTTGTCAAATAAGAGATGAATGATAAACTGTCATAATCTCTTGTGCAATAGTGAGGAAAGTGGTGCAATATAATATCTTTTGGAAAGCAACAACTGGCCATCTCATGAGATTAATCACAATTTTCCCTAATGAGCTCAGAGGTAAAATAACACTTTGTTTATCTGGGGCTTAAACATTGCATTTTGGTCCAAATTGTCTGATATTCCATGATCACAATTATAACCACAGTTGTACATGTCTTCATTCATCCACTCCTTTCTTCAATAAAAAGCAATGGACTCCTTTATGCCTTTTTAATTGCTTATTAGTTTCTGGCAGTAAAATTTCAGAAATGAGATTAATGTATAAGACCCTCAAGTTGGATAATCTGAAGCTGGGTCTCAGTATATATGTACAAAGAAGCCTGAAGACACTGCTAATAATTTTCCTGGGGCTCACTTATCAACTATGTCATATCTGTGTATTAGGAAAATCTGAGCAGTGTGTCTTTTTTTATTGCTGATAAGCAGGCACAGACAAAATAAAATTCAAGTGGGTCCCTCTGAAATGGAAAATCAGAGTGCCATAGGTCATTCCGGTTGCATGCAATGTGGTGCTTTTTATCATTTGAATCATCTACAGTTGATTTCTTAGTGAGAGCAGTGAAGAAGTACAGCTGTTTACTTGAGCAAGGAAGTATTTCACTTAAGACCAGCAATGAGCACATGGAGGTAATGCTTCTCTAGGAAAAATTAAAAGGGTCATTCATTTTGTGTCCCTCCCTTTATTTTAAAAGCTAACTTGCCTGTCACATTTTGCCTTTGTCACAGCTATTCAGGAATGATTTAAAAGATTTTAAAGAGGATAAATAAACTAACCTAATTCTGATTTGTGGCTCTTTTGCATAGAGCATATGCACACACTTATCTCCCTGCCTCCCTCTACCACAACCCATGTGTCTTATAATTAGCCTGATGTAGCTAAAATGGAGAGAGGAAAAAAAAAGTTCAGATCTGTGTGTACTTAGAGAATAAAGCTCATTGTTGCTCTATTCATAAGACCTATTCAAAGATCCCTTCGCTTCCAGCTCTGGCAGTTGCCATGTTTGTCCTTAAAAT
>PVKC010012623.1:0-23617 GCA_004027635.1 Crocidura indochinensis
CAGAACACTCTTAATGGCACTGGCTTGAGCACTCTGGCTGCTTAGGCCTGCTTTGGGTGTCTTTGCAAAGGGGCACCCTGTTCCTCTCAGTCTTGCACAGATGAGCCATCGTGACTATAGTTAGTTAATGTTATAAAAAGGAAGTGACCTGTCTAGTCCTATACCCCCAATACTCCCAAACTAAAATATGAGCCTAAAGGTATTTTTCAAAGACTTGAAGTGAAGGGATGTCAGGGAAGTTGGAGATTGCAAGCAGAAGAAGAAACTGCATTTCTGGGTATCTGGTCTCTACAGGTTTACTACAGGCAAGGTCCTGAGGACTGAAGGTCACTGTCTCTATCTCCACTGCACCTCCAAGCCCAGAGAGTTGTCTTTAGCTGGTGTCACCCATCATCCTTTTGCAACTGAGTGTTGACAGGAACAGGGGAACTCCATGTGGTCCATATGTCAGGAAATAGCAACATGTAGAACCATCATAAACTCTAATATTGTGGGAGCTGCCCTGAGTTCCAGTGTGAGACTTTCCCAGAGCCTTTGATCAGGAAGGACACCTGGATTGTGTTTTTAGCTGCTTGTGGTGGTTTTTAGGCTTCTTCTCTCTCCAATGTGTATTTTCCTGTCATACTTTTCAGTCATTTGAAGACTCGTTCAAGTGTTCACTTCTGGTGCTTTTCCAGGATGATTTTACTGGCTCATGAAGTCAATGAGAAATGCAATGGCTTCATCGTCCTTGCCTCTGGTGAAGCACCTTCTCAAGGAAACTACAGCAGTGCTTGATTGGCTCATCTGTGAGTGCAGCCTCTGGTCACATGACTGACATTGTTCCTGGTCATGCAACTGAACCTCAGCTATATCCTCTCCCACCAGGTATCACCCCAACACTTCATTCCTTTGTATTTACCCAGATAATAATCTCAGGCAGGGTAGACCCTTGACTATTCCTGGGTGACGATTCGCAAACACAGATGGCCTTATAATCTAAGAAAACAGTTTTATCGTGATAAAACAGCATATCACAAGAATAAAAATAGGCTCTCTGACCAATAGGTCAGAATCAAATGCCAAAGGACAATTTGCCATTGCACTGGCCAGCTAATTTTTAATAAAGGAGCTGAAAACTCAAAATAGAGTAAAGACAGCCTATTCCACAAATGCTGTGGGGAAAACTGAATGAGCACATGGAAAAACTTAAAGCAGGATCCATATCTCACATATTACACAAAAGTCAATTCAAAGGAGATCAAAGACTTTGAGATCAGGCCAGAATCTATAGTATATATTGAGGAAACTCTGGCAGAATTGCTCTAGGATGTGGACCTCAAAGGGGCCTCTAGTGATAACAGAATAAAAAATAAGACAACAGAATAAAATATAAATAAATCAGTCCATGTCAAATGAAAGAGATTCTGCATAAGAAATAGAGCTCACTTTAAGAGACAGCTGACTAAATGGGAGGCAATATTCACACTCAACATATTAAATAAAGGATTGATATAAGAATCTATAAATTACTCTCAATGGCCAATAACAAAAGCAACAAATTCCCAAACCCTGTTAAAAATGGGAAAAGAAAATGAAGTCATTTGTCTGAAGAAGTCAGGTGGATGGCCAGAAGCCACATGAGAAGGTGTTTCTCACTTAATAAGTAAGAAATCCAAATCAAGATGACAGTGAGATATCATCTCATGACAGAGAGATGATGTTTCATATCAGAAATATCATGAACAAACTGTGTTGGCAGAATTGTGATGAAAAAGGAGTCCTCATTCGTAGCTGGTGGGAATATTGTCTGGTTCAGCCCGGATGGAAAAGAGTATGTAGATTTTTATGTAAAATAAGAATTGAGCTGCTAGAAAGCACACCAATTCCACTTCTGGGCATGTACACCCAGGATACAAAACAGTTGATTAGAAAGGATGTATGTCACGGTTATTCCTGGACACCTGCGCAGGGTCCTAGTAAGTGGGTTCCGGCAAGGTGCAATTTACAAGAGACCCCAGGCTTCCTTGTTCCTGCAAGGGGCTAGGAGGGGACTGGTGAACTTTCAACTTCCAGCAATTAGGAAGCTAACGCCTCTTGGGGAATTGGAAGCTTCAGTAGGTAACAAGGGGAGGACATGGCTCCATGTTCTCTTCGCTTGTCCAAATCACAGACCAAAGTGGTGTCTCAGAAACACCCCCCTCCCTCTTGACTATTTCTAAAACTTAAAAGGGAATGTGTATCTCCTTTGTATATCTCGGATGTATTCCCTTAACATCTATAACCCTTTTCGAACATCCTCATATAGTGACAATTTTGCCCACTAGATTTGTTATTTGATTATTTGATTTTCCCCCTTTGAGATCTGTTTTATAAGCAATACTGGTAGAAGAGTATCTCTGTATAGATTTCATGTTTGAACCAAGTTATGGGGAATATTGGACTTTATTCGTGGCCCCCAGATGCACCAACAATATCTTGTGGCATTGCTTCTCTTTTGCATAGGCACATTAAAATGGGAAATAATATATATGCAAACAAGTTCTTATCTAATAGAAATGGGAACACAAATTTGGCAATGTAATTAGGCCTTTTACATTGAACATTGGCATAATGATTTGGCTTAGGCCTCAGAAGAAAGGACATTGCCCACACACCTGAACAACAGATACCATCTATGGAAACATCCACAATTGTCTATAACATTACCAGGATCCAAGCCTCTACCAGGGAAGACCTACCACTGCTTTGGCATTGACTTACTCCAAAGAATTCTCCCAACACCCAGACGACTTAGCAACTTAGTCTGCATGCAGGGCAGATTGCTTCGCATTTAATGGTATGCTGAAACTAGAGGATGCTCCACATCAGCCTGACATCGATAAAAGAAATGCACAGAATCCAAAGTCTTTCAATATAAGAATCTGACACCAACAATAGCTAAAGTGTGAAAAAGTTTCACCGGACTACAGAAAATGACTCGGGTTGGACGGACTGCTGTGCCTGGAACCCAGAGTCGGTCTTATGCCAATAATCTTCTGGGGTGAGACCTTTTTGTAATCAGGTCAAGGATTTTTTTTTCCATTTTCCCCATTTTTCTGTACCTATGCAAAAAACAGTGATTGCCACTATCACACCTTTACTATATTTTTTTACTCTTATCCTTTAAGGAAAAAAAATACAACTTACTGAACTTAAAAACAAATAACTGTAGTAGAATCCTTTCTCGAATACAGGCAGGGGATGGGAAGGGGGGAAGGGGTAATGTTACACTGGTGAAGGGGTGTTCTGGTTATGACTGTAACCCAACCATGATCATTTTACTTAAATAAAAAATAAATTTGAAAAAAATAAAAAGAATGTATGTACACCATTATTCACTGCAGCACTCATGACAATAGCTCAATTATGGAACCAACCTAGATGAAGAGTGGCATGTATACATATAAATACATATATGCACATATATGCAATATATATGCAATGAAATACTATGAAGATCAAGTAATAACAAAATCATGCAACTTTCTGCAACTTGGATGGATCTAGACGCAGGGGTCCTCAAACATTTTGAACAGGGGCCTAGTTCACTGTCCCTCAGACCATTGGAGGGCCAGACTATAGTAAAAACAAAAATTACAAACAAATTCCTATGCACACTGCATACATCTTATTTTGATGTGAAGAAACAAAACGGGAACAAATACAGTATGTGGCCCGCGGGCCAGAGTTTGAGAACCACTGATCTAGAGGATATAATGTTAAGTGGAGAAACTCAGAAGAAGAAAGACCAATACAAGAAGATCACAATTACCTGTGGTTATAGAATAACTGCACAAGGAAGTGCAAGATATTAAAGGGGAGATAACTTGATTGTTCTTGACCCCAGAATATAGGAAGAAGGAGAGAGAGGGAAAGAAATCAAAGGGAGTAGCCAAAAGGAGAATGCTTAGGGCAGGGGTCAAGGACATCAGTGATATACAGCAAGGCTATAGTGATGTACCTAGTGACAGTGCCAACAACACTCAGAAGAGACCTGGATCACAAGAGCTAAACATGGGGGCCGGGCGGTGGCGCTGGAGGTAAGGTGCCTGCACTAACCTAGGACGGACCGCGGTTCGATCCCCCGGTTCCCCATATGGTCCCCCGTGCCTGCCAGGAGCGACTTCTGAGCGAATAGCCAGGAGTAACCCCTGAGCGTCACTGGGTGTGGCCAAAAAACCAAAAACAAAACAAAACAAAACAAAACAAAACAAAAAAAAACAAAAACAAGAGCTAAACTCAAAAATTTTCCTGTCAAGGAGACAGGCAGAGGATGGGGTGGTGAGAGGGAATTTGGGGACTCTGGTGATGGGAAGTCGACACTGGTGGTGGAACATAGTAGACCTAAAACACAACCATAAATAAATAACTATGTAAACCTGTGTTCTAATAAAAATAGAATATAAACTAAATTTTAAAAATTTAATTATAAAAGAAGAAAAGCTTCTGTTGGCTCAGAAGTAACTCAGTGTGCCAGACACACCTTCCAGTTAACCTCTCTCCAATTTCCCCTCACCCCCTGCAGAGCAGATCCTTTTGGACCTTGGATTCATGGCACAGAGGGTGGAGAACCTTCCCTACAGTAAGAAGCCTTGGGTTTGACCCTGGCCCTGCATGCTCAGCCACCAAGCATGACCCCTGTGCAATAGTAAACCATGCTGCCTTGCTCTTTGCTTCAGCATAGCCAAGTTCTGGTCCTTCTCTCTCCTCTCTTATCACAGTTACAGGAAAATTCTCCTCTGTGAGCCTTCTCCTTGCCCTGATAGGGTCTATCCAAGCTGTCCTGGTGACAGGAAAAGCTCCAATTAGTGCAAAACGCTGTTATCTACCAGGGCAGTGAGCAGTACACACTATGTGGGGTCCCCAGACACAGCAAGGACCCCATGTTCATGTCAGCCAGATGCTTCCTGGCCCAGAGAAGACATTAATTCTCAGTCTAGAGATAACAGAACCTCTCTGATCTCCCAAGAAAAGAGCTCTCTCTCCACCCCCACCTTCTCTCTCTCACTGGCTGTCTCTCTCTTTGTGTCTCTCTCTGTCTGTCTATCTGTCTCTCTCTCTCTGCTGCCTCTGGGAGCTCAGACTCTGGAAGAGCCTTTGAGATGTCCCAGAAGGCTGGGAGCAAACAAGGGACTCATTTCCTGGACATCACTGATCACTTCAATCATCAAAGCTCACTCCTTTCTGGTTTTCCCTGGAGAACTTTGCTCCGGCACCTTGGACCTCTTCAGATATGCTGCCAAAAGACCTGGTTGTCTAGGAGGCATTGACCACACTAAGATAGAATCTAGGCATTGGGATTTGCCTGGGGTAGATTCTCCCTGAAACGCCCCATGTTTGCAGCCACTGTTCCTTCCCTGCCTCGGACAGTATTTCCTGAAACATTCACCCCACCAACTCGATCGTGATTTATGTTCGGTCTCATCTGGCGACGTGGTCATCACCGCCCTTCGATGAAGAAGCCAGCGAGGAGGAATTTGGAGAGGGCTCAGGAACGTTGTGCGCACTTGCTGTGGCTGGACGTTCCCTGGAATCATCAGCCGTGCTTTATCATGTTAGTTCATGCCAGCCCCACCTCAGGGGCTTTCTTTGTGGGACAGACGCTTTCGGTAAATCAAATACACTCGTGATGCTTAACCAGCAACTATGTTCCAGTTGGGTAATTAGAGGGATTTGAGCCTCATGCAGGTTCCCTGGTGAGTCAGGGTGGCTGGAATGGACGCTGGATAGATCAGGTAGCAGAGCCCACAGGCCATTAGTCTTACCCATGATTTACTCATAAAGCAATGAAGCCACTGCAGATGGTTTGGGGAGTGTGCTGAGCCAGAACTCTGGCTGCCGTGTCTCCATGGGCAAAGCATTTTCAAAGAATTCCCCCCCCCCACCATCTTGCCTGGCATGACACCTGCTTTCTGAACGGCTCTGTTTTTTTTGGGGGGGCACAACAGTTTGACCCCCATGGGTTACTCCTGGCTATGTGCTCAGAAATTGCCCCTGGCTTCAGGGGACCATATGGTATGCCAGGGGATCAAACCGCAGTCCATCCTAGGCTAGCACTTGCAAGGCAGACACCTTATCTTTAGTGCCACTTTTCCTGTCCCTGAAAGGCTCTCTTGATTTATCTTTGTTTGTTTAATTTGTTTTGTTTTGAGGCCACACCCAGTGGCACTCAGGGGTTACCCCTGTCTCTGTGCTCAAGAATCACTCCTGTTGGTGCTCAGGGGACTGTATGGGATGTTGACGATTGAACCTGGGTTGGCTGTATGCAAGACAAATACCTTTTCTGCTCTACTATTGTTCCAGC
Organism: Crocidura indochinensis; assembly: GCA_004027635.1. NCBI lineage: Eukaryota > Metazoa > Chordata > Mammalia > Eulipotyphla > Soricidae > Crocidura > Crocidura indochinensis. Next base: position 6,326 of record PVKC010012623.1, read on the forward strand.
CTCCAACCCCACTCTCGCATTGAGTTCTTCAAGAAGACATGGAATTTTTAAGAGTCGTTAAGTATTTTAAGACTTTTAAGAGATTTTAAGTCTGTCTTGGATCACTGATGGTCCTGGTGGTAGTTTCCTTGTCATCTTCACGTCAGAGGAGAGATGGTTAATGTGGGTTGCTCATGCTAGTCTTGAAACCAAGGTGCTTTGAACACCATGTGCTTGTCAATACAAGGGACATTAGAGCTGGACATAATGGGCAGTGTCTGTACCATGGGGATGTGATGAATTGGCTTTACCTGGTTGCAGTTCCTGTACCTGGGCACACAGCTGTTGTTCTGCTGACACACATGCAGTGGGAGAGAAGGGTTGGGGGTATCTTAGGTAGGGATCCTCCCTAGAGGAGCCAAGGAGAGCAGCAACTCTTCCACTGCTCCAGGCAGGGCTCCAGGACATGCAGCTTCCCAAACTTGTCCCCAAGTCTACAAAGCACAGATGCCAGCAGCATACATCCATGGGCACCCTTCTGCAGAGCTTTAGGGGTGCTGCTCTTCTTTCTCTTGTGCCGGCTTTTGGGGTGTCAATAGATTATATGCACATAAGCCCCAAGAAGGCATTTTTACTGACTTTAGTGGGGACTAAAGAGACCAGAGAGACAGTGGCCCTCCCTGGATGTCTGCTCCTTCTCTGGTGAAGACTCGGTAAAGAGGTCTAGATCAGACTTTGATTTATTTTAATTTGATTTATTGTAGTTACCATGGAAAACAAAATGATAAGGATATTTGTGATGGAGTTTCAAGTATACATTGTCCCATGCCACCCTTCCACCAATGGCCTCAGTTTTCCGCTGGCCCAGTCAGCTCTGTGAGAGGCCCTTTTCCCCTTCCCATTGTCCTGATGTTTCCTTCCCTAACTTATCCCCCTTTCAATGACAAGCTTCCCACTACAGACTCATTTCTGTTGCCCTTTATTTTGATTTTAAGAAGTCATGTTTGTAATCATTATACTTAAATAAAAAATTAATTAAAAAAAAGAAGTCATACAGGAAATGGGGAAGAGCTTAGGGATCTTGTGTGGTGGAAGGTGAGGTGACTTTGTACACCAAAACTAGAAAGGTCGCCACCAAGAGCAACATGGGATGCCAACCATGACATTCAACCAATAGGACAGTGGAAGGCATTAAATTTGCTGGCCTCTGAATCAGTTGAATCCTGACACCTTGTGCAGTCCCAGAGCCCCCCCCCAGGGAGGGATCCCTGAGTCAACAAAACTCAGCAGGGCTATTCTGTCTGCCACATAGGACATGCCAGGATGCACATGTTCCCGACTGTGATAGATGTGCAGGTCATACATGGCTCATAGAGCATGCCAGACACACAAAACATGCCTGGCACACAGAATACACAAAATATACCTGATGCACAAAATATGCCAGAGTATGTCTAACACACAGCATATCTTGCATGCAAAACATGCCTGCTAAGTATTAGACATATTAGAGTATGTCTAATATACACAACATGCCTGAGACATCAAAATATATCTAACACATAGAACATGACTGCTATGTAGAGCATGTCTAACATACAACATGACAGCCACCGAGAACACACATATAATACACAAGTACATATATGGTGCATGGAACATATATGACTCATACACAGAACATATCTGAAAATGGAATATGCATGGCACTGAGAATATACATGGGAGAGAGAATATGTCTGACACACAGAACAAGCCAGGCATGAAGGGCTCCTTCCATGGAATCCTTGGACCTTTCAAGGCTGGGTGGGACCCAGAATAGGCCACCCGTCTTTCAGTGCCCAAGTACAGCTGGGTTACAGCACAGTGAGAACAAGCTGTGAACACAGTCCAGTTTGCAAGCAGGTGAGCATCTGGCCAGCTCCTTCTTTTTATATATAATATAATATATAACTATATATTATATAATATATAATATCATAATATAATATATATAAAATCTTTATTTAGGCATCATGATTACAAGCATAATTGTAGTTGGGTTTCAGTCATAAACAAAACACCCACCCCTTCACCAGTGCAGCATTCCCACCACTAATGCCCCTCCTCATTCCCAACCACTGCCTGTATTTGAGACAGGTGTTCTACTTCTCTCATTCATTAAGATTGTCATGATAGTTGTTAGTGTAGTTATCTTCCTAACTGCATCACTACTCTTTGTAGTGAACTTCATATTGTGTGGCCAGCTCCTTCTGGGGGACACTTGCTGAGCACTCCCATTCAGAATGATGCTCTGGTGGTGGACTGTGTTTGGTGCAGGCAGGGGCAGAGACGAGGCTCCAGGCTCAGAAGTGAGGCTTCCTGCTTCTCTTGGGCAAATAGACAACATCGGGCAGGCACCAGTTGGGTCTCTCTGTGCTGCTCCTCATCTCAAGGGCAGAGCCACAGACCTGCCTCCTCACCAGCCTTGATTCTTCCTCCCCCAGAGGGTTCAAGGACCCCAGGGGGGCAGGGAAACAACCCTTCATGGGGTAGAGAGGTTCACTGGTGTGTACTGGACCTGGACCCCTGATTCTTGTAGCACTGCACATACTTCTTCATGCCCAAGACACAGACTTTACACACAAACTGCATACATATGTGTGTTCTAATTCCTTTGCCAAGTGCTTGTCTCATCTCACAGGCAGTTCAGGGGGATGGGGGTATGCCTTGCATGTGGCCACCCAGGTTTGATTCACAGCACCACATATGCCTCCAAAGCACCCCCCAAAAGTGATCTCTGAGCAGTAGTCAGACCTGATCACTGCCTGATAGGGTGCCCAAACCTATAAAGCAAAACAATAAAAAATAAAAATGAATACCCACTTAGTGTTGGCCTGACCTGGTAGAATTCTGGGGTCACTAAATCCATGTCTCAACAAGAGACCTGCAGACCACATCTCAGACTACTAGACTGAAGCGTGTCTCCCCCTTCCTGAAGCCATGTCCATTTGGGGAACACTAGTCTCATGACTTTTAGGTCCTGTTCAGGAGCCCCATGTACCTGGGATGGACCCTCTTTCCTGAGTATGATAGCTGAGTCAACCATTATTTTGGAGGGGACTCTGCATCCACTCTCCCCCAGACACCCTGTAGTCCTGGTCATGAGTTCTGTGCAGAGCTGTGGAAGGGGTGGGACAGATCTAGAAGTCTTCTTCTCTTCAGGCTGAGTCCTATCATCCATCCTAACTCTCTCAGGGCTGGTGCCCACCCACTGCCCTAGCCCAAACCTCACCCTCTGCCATATGGTTAGAGAGAGGCACTTCTGGGTGTGGTTTAGCAGGGAGGCAGCGCCCCTGACCAGGCCCCCAAAAGGCCTTGTGTAGAAGTCACAACCACCTAGGTTTGATGATGAGTCATTGTGAGTGTGTGTGTGTGTGGGGGGGGGGGTTAGAGAGGAGAGATGGGAGATCAGGAAAGGCACTTGTCATCTTGTCATTCATGCAGCTGACCCAGGTTTCATTTCCAGCATCACCCCATACGGTCCTGGTAACCCCCAGGAGTGAGCCCTGAGCACAGAGCCAGAAGTAAGCCCTGAGTAGAGCCAGGAGTGAGTCCCTAGTGCTGCCAGATGTGGCCCCAAGCATAACAACACAACTGATTTTGTCTCCAAAAGACAGAAATTAATTTGGTCTCTAGCTCATACCCGGCAGCTTGTTTCTGGGCTTCTGGTCCCCCAAACTGAGTGACAAACTCTGTCAGCTCTCCCTGAAACCCTTCATTCAGGCTCTGAACTTGGCCTGCAAGTCCCTGTGTTCTTGTGAGTGTTGTAAGGAAAATGTTCCCCCCCACAACCCCCTAGCTGTGCCCAAGCCTCCTTAATTTCTCTATTTTTTTTAATATATCTGAGACTCTTTCTAAGTGGTATGTGCCCCACGTGTGCCTCCACCAGTGCTGGCATCCGTGTCTGTACCTGTGTTCATACCTGTTAGTTTGCACCAGTATCTCATGTTCTAAATCTCTATTCACATGACTATGTGGGCAGCTACAACTCTGAACTGGCCTCTCTCTCTTCCTCTCTTTCTGTCTCTACCTAGTTCTCTGTTTCTCTTTCTCTCTCTGTCTCTACCTCTCTCTAGCCCTGCCGCTTTGTTTCTATTGGTTCTTGATCTTGCTGAATCTGTTCAGAGATCTCTGGTCATGGCTCTCATGGAGGGTCCCCTGACAGTCGTGTCTTGGAGGGGATCAGAAGCTTTGGGCCAGAGTCACAGTAGCCTGTGTATGTGTGAATGCGTGAGTGTAAGGGAGTGTGAGAATATGTGTATGTATGCATGTTTGTGAGTATGTTTGAGTGTGATAGTATGTGTGAGAGACTGTCTCATTGTATGAATGAGGTCATGTTTTGAACATGTAAGAGTCTATGTGTGAGTGTGAGGCAGTGTGAGAGTGTGCGCATGGATGAGTTGTGAGTGTGTGAGAGCATGTGTGAGTTGCATGTGCGTATGTGTGAGCATGCGTGTGACAGTGTGTGAATGTATGTGAGCTATGAGTATGTGTGGTAGTGTGTGTGAGTATGTACTTGTGACTGTGTGTCTGAGTTGTAAGTGTGTGACTGTGTAAGTACATATTGACAGTGTATAAGTTTATATGTGTAACTGTGTATGTGTGACTGTGTGAGTAAAATTGTATGAGTATGTGTGTGAGCTGTATGTGTCATTATATATAAAATATTTATTTTACATAAATAAATATTTTATATATTTTGTAAATATATAAAATTATTTGAAAATTTTAAATATTTTATTATAAAATATTTAAAAATATATATTATATTTTATGTAAATAAAATGACCACAGAGTAGTCATCCCGGCCTCTGTGACTATGTAAGTGTGTAGGCTAAGTTTGTATAATAGTGGGTGACTATGTATTTATGACAGCGTGTGTGATTGTGTGACACTGTGTGTTTTTTGTGTCATACTGTGTGTGTGACAGTTTGTGTGACAGAGAGGTCTGCTCCTGACTTGGCCACCCCTGCCATCTCCCCATTGACCCCCCTGATACCCCACTTCATTCTGCTTCTCATCCTAATGTGTCCCCACAGATAAGAAGCTGGTGGGAACTGGGTACAGCCAGCTGCTGGCAGGGACATGGCCGGTGAAGTCAGCGCTTCTCCGGCTGACCTGGCGGGAGGAGATCCCCACGGAGCAGTCATCCCGGCCTCTGCTCCCCACTGCACCCCACCCTGCTCTGATTGTTCTCGATGCTTCCCAGATGTGGACCTGGAACCAGGGGCTGGTGCAGGGTGAGCCTGGGGGTGCTCAGGTTCATGTGCTCAGTCTTCTCTGCAGTATTCTGACTTAGTGGCATCTCACACTTCACAGCTGCCCAAGAGCCATGCATGGACGCTGAACAGGGCCTGAGGACACACACGTAGGAGCAGAGAGATGAGAGCTGTAGCATTGTGAGGAACAAACATGGGGCCCAGGAGGACTCACAGCTGCCCATGGAGGCCTGGGTGGGTCAGAATATGGCACTGCGGGCAGATATTGAGATACGAAGTCTGCAGAAAGACACAGCCTTAGCACATTCAGAAAAGTCAACTCCAGATGCACTTTTCATCTTGTTATTTTTTTTTTACTTTTAGGGGCGGCCATATACAACCATGTTCAGGCAATAGTTCATGCTTTCAGCCATTTGCTCTTCCCTAAATTTCAAACCCGCATACTCAGAAATGAAACTGTCCAGCATTGTTCCCCCGACCATCCCTCCCTTTCATGCCCAGGAACTGGGCCCATGCATCTGTCTAGAATAATGATATGTATGGGGACCTAAGGCAAGGGATCTGAGGGAGGATCCTGTGATCTTGCCTGAGTCATGTGGTACATTGTGCCTCAGTGTTCCCCATGTGAAACTGGGACAATAGTGGTCTCATGACTGAGTTGCTGTAATGAAATAAAGGGCAGATGTGGAGGGCACAGAAGGAGACCAAAAAGAAAGGAAACATAAGTGGCCCCAATTCTCTTCATTTTTGTTGGTTTCTTTGTTTTGGGTCACACCAGAGGTGCTCAGGGTTACTCCTGGCCCTGCACTCAGGAATCACTCCTGGCTGGCTCAGAAACCCTATAAGATGCTGGGTCAACTGCATGCATAGCAAAGGCCCTCCCCACTGTGCTCTCACTCAGGAACTAATTCTCTGTTTTCTTATGGTCTAACCAGCAGGCCATGGGGCTTTGGGAGAGGCACATTTGCCATTTCTGGCTGTGTACTTCAGTCTTTGCAGGTAAGAAGAGCATCACGGGCAACTCCAGGCATGACCAGGTCTGTCCAGGGTACCTGAGGCACAGGGCCAGTCTGCAGTCACTAGCTCAGAAGGCCAGTGGGCATTGTTGGTTGGAGATACCTATTATCATGAACTGAAAGATGAGCAAGAAAACATGCTATGAGAAATCCACTCACTCAGAGGGCAAGGCTTTAAGAACATTCTTTCCCCTTCTTTGAGAGGGGAAGCCTAGATCTTGGGGCCTGGAACTTCAAGGTTCCCCCCCCCCCATTAAGGTGGGTGACTTCACTGTGAGTACACCTTCTCCCTTTTCTCAAGTTCCAACCCAGAATGTGGGCAACAAGGGGAAGTCCTGACATCAGGCAAGAAAAATCCAGCTACATCTTCCAGTTCACTCTTTGACTGGCCCAATGAGTACTCAGAACCTCTGTCTCCCAGAGAATGTTCCAGCAGCATGTGGAGCAGGTGGGGATCCCCAAGCACTGTGGACACATATCATGTGTGAGCACTATCTCCATGAACTTGTTCCAGTCAACTCCTGGGAGGATAGCTGGAAAAAGGGTCAAAATGACAGCAATGGCAGTGAGTCTCCTGAACTCATGCCATGACCAGTTTCATGGTGAGAATTTGTGTCCCTGATGCCACCTTCCCAGCACAGCTGATATATCATACATAAGCACCATGAAATGATGCTGAAAGGAGTTAGTGCAGGAGACATGCAGCCAACAGTGAGGGCCTAAAAAATGGGGCACACATGCCACCATGACCCACAGAACCCACCTTGCCATTGCCAAAGGATGGTCTGAGGCAGCTGAGCCCGTGCCTGTGGATGTCAGAACTGCCTTCCTTGAAGACCCACCCTGCCCATCTGTAGAATCAACTCTTCTGTGCCAATGCTCTGGCTTCACCCAGGGATCAGTGCCAGACCGGCATCTCCACATGCCACTGCCCTGCCATGATTCACAGCCAACACCCTTTTGCTCTCAAGGAATCACCATCTCTCTGCAGTGACCATGACACAGTCAGGGCACCCCCTTCTCTGGGGACTTCCACGGGCTCTTTGCTCCTTTGGGCACCATGCCCAGGCTGCCTGCCCACATTGGAATGTGTACCCACCCTCTTTTGTCAGGGCCCTGTTTTCTGGGTCCAGAGCCACATGCCACACTGCCAAGAAACTAGCAGAAATATCACCAGGAGAGGATATCTTGGCTGGCCAGGCCAGGGATACAGACAGCACAGGAAGTGCAAATGTTGGAAATAGCCAATGGGAATGCAGATGGCTGAGTGAGCTGGGATGTTAGGGATATTTCTCGAAAAAGTCAGATAGAACCATTATTCCCATTTGCGCAGTGTGGGGTCCTGGACACAACATGGAATATTTGTGAGTCACACACAGAGTTGTTGCTTCCTGAGTCCATATGATGAACCTGGCCCAGGGCTGTGCTTCCCCCGGGCACTTCACCGTCTTGTTCTCTGTGTCTTCTTTGGGTCTTGAGTGATGCCCCAGGGCAGGGCACAGTGGCTGCAGGTTTCTGCCTGGTCACCCAGGGCATCGAGACCATTCTTATTTTTTTTTTTGGTTTTTGGGTCACACCCGGCAGCGCTCAGGGGTTACTCCTGGCTCCATGCTCAGAAATTGCTCCTGGCAGGCACAGGGGACCATATGGGGCACCGGGATTTGAACTGATGACCTTTTGCATGAAAGGCAAATGCCTTACCTCCATGCTATCTCCCGGGCCCCTCGAGACCATTCTTGATGCTGATCTGGACAATCATGTGACAGGAAACAGCTCATATAGAGGATGTGCTTGCTCAGGTTGTCAGTGTCGGCAACCCTACACAGGATGACCATCCCGACTTGATGATGCAAATGTAAGTTTGATGGTGCTGCCCAAAAGTGACTCTGCTGAGTCTCTGCTTTGAGGACACCCTGAGTTGTGTGCAAGATACTTCCAGGGAGAGGAGCACTAAGATTCATCTAAGGAACTGTGGGTGATCTCAGTCATGTACCACCAACCACAACAGATGGACTTGTCACCAACTCTGAGTGTGGAAACTTGGGGCTAATCATGAGCACATGAGACAAACCTTTGGGAGTACAGGTTTACCTTTTATGTTCTCACAGGCAAGGAAGTGACCCTGCTTCTGCATTCTGGAGGTTCTGCCTCTGCTCAGAGTCCAGTTGCGGCATCCCACTAGCCCACTGCCCTGTCCAGCCTTTTGACCCTCTTCCAGCCTTTACAAAGGGTGCTAGGCTTGCTTTGCCGTGTCCAGGCTATATAAGAACACATACTCAGAAGACCTCTGAGCTCTCAGTCATCTCACTGTGCAGTTGGGGTTTGGAGCAAGTTATCAGCACCTTCAGAAACTTTCTCACATTAGTCCCCTAAGTGGGTCCTCTTGTAAAATAAAGCCCAATGATGCTGCACCTCATCACTTGGGAAGCATCAAATAGGTGGAGTCAATTCTGGATTCCACAAGACTCTGGGTCCAACAATTCTGTCCCATTTCTCCATCCTTATCATATGCCTAGACCAGAGTCTCCCAGACTTTCTCCACTGACCCCTTTCACCTTACTTTCTTCCTGTGACCCCCATTCTAATGATTAGCACCAAACCTTGTTTATGACCTCTTTCTCCCAATATTTACACAGTTTTGTGCCCAATGAAACTTTCTGATCTATACAATTTCCCCCAGTGAACTCTGTTGCAGTGACATCAGCTGTAGCCATGATTGAGGTCCCCCAAGAAGGCAATGATTTTGTTTACCCTCCATAATATGCCCAATCCTGATAAACCCACACTGAAGAGTGAGGTGACCCTTCTGGAAAATGACTCCCTTTTATGCTGACAATTTCAGACCTATGTACCTGTGCATTCATTGCTCCTTCATGAGTGTTTTCTCAAGGGTCAGAACTGGGGTTCAGAACTGACTCATGGCTCTGTGTTCAGGGGCAGTACTCATAGTTTCAGAAAAATACTCCTGGCAGTTGCCATACTTGGAGCCCAGAATAGATCTGGGGTTGATTGCATACAATACAAGAACTCCCCCCACCCTTGCATTTTTACCCCAGTCCCCACACATTGATTCTGGAGTGTACAGGGATCTGCAGGGCTCTCATTCAGGCTCCCTATATGGGGCCTCAATCCAGAGCTTATATGGAGCACGGATAAAACCCAGGTTGGTTACTTGTGAGATGAGAGAGTTCCCTGAGGTGCTAGTTATTCAGCCCAGCTTTCCCTTCTATAATACTCTTGACTTCTCTGTGGTGTCCTTGTGAGTGGGAGAATGTTGCCTCCTCTTCATCTTCTAGCTGAGTTTCTGTGGTGCTGAGAAATGACCTCTTGGCATGTTGGCAGATCCTCCTTTGAAGCATCATTTTCTGATGTCCCTTTGCAGGAAGAGTTTGCTCACACATTCAGGAATTTAATAGACTTGAGACTGAGTCAAGTTTCAGTTCTTCTTGACTGACTTTCAGTCGTTTCTATCTTTCTGGGAACTTGTTCTGCAAGTTACCAATTTAATGACTTAAGGTTTTCCCCCCATTCCCCCCATTCCTAAAGTTTTTCCATAACAAGCCTTTATTATCTTTAAAAAATAATTCAGTGTGGTAAAATACAAATGCCTTGAAATGGACCCTGTTTAACCAGAGTTGAGTAGTGCTAAGTATATTCATTGAGTTCCATGTCCAATCACAAGAATGCTTGGATTTGCAACACTAAGGTTTCTATACAGCAACAATGACTTCTTTGTCCCTTTACCCCACCTGGCAGCCCCTGGCATCTATTTTCTTCCATGCCCCTACATACATACCTCTTGAGTAGGGAATCCCAGTTAGGACCAGTTGACTCCAGGTTCAACCAGTCTGCAGTGACTTTACCATCTTTTTGTGAATGGCTGTAAGGTGAACCTAGTTAAAAACCTAAACAAATGTTTCTCTGGCTTCCTCTTCCCAGTAACCTCTTCTTTTGATATGTAAAAGCCCACCTGGATTACTAGACCTTTTCCCTCCAGAGTTTGGGGGAATTTGGTTTGAATAAAGAAAGGAGTTCTGGCTTTGGGCTCAGCAGAGGCAACACATGGCAAAGAGAGGCCATGAAGCAGAAAGACCATGAGGAAAAAGCAGAATAACTCCAATTAATTTTTTAACTGGCTTGATATTATTTCTTGACCACTACTCTGCTTCATCAGACGCATTTGCCTAAGTATTAGAAACATGTACCTGGGGCAATCTCACTATTCCTAGATATTTTTATTTTACAAAGGTCTAATAAGAATCCAGCTCTATAGTCAGTGTAGATCACATGATCCACACAGCATGGTGATTGCATGCGTGGCTTCCTCCTGTGAATGGAGGCTACTACTGCAATGAGTGGGATGTGCAAATATCTCCCCAGTGCCACTTTCACCCCCTTAGCTAGAGTCCTGAAACTGCCAGCCCTGGATTTGATGCATCTCTGTTCTCCAAGCTTCCAGGAACTGAAGGGCTGTTTTTCTAGATTCTTCCTGGGGTCCCACATCTACTTGCAGTGCAAAACCTTCCAGTGTCCCTTTGTATCAACTAAGTTACTTATCATTTGCTTATTTATGAGGCATGAGTAGTCTTTTCTTTTCCTCACCAGCCCTGGCTTCTGTTTCACTGACAAAAAAAAAAGACTGAATTTGTTTATGCTTTCTAAATTAAATTCTAAATTTCTCTATTATTTTAGTCCTTCTTTCATTTCTGTTTTCATATTTATATGTATTTGATTGTACTTATTTGGGATCCATTTCTTTCCTCTCCACAGACTCCAGCCCAATTGATTTTTAGCCATTCTTCACAAATTAAATCTGATTGAATTAAATAATTCAATATTAAATTCAAATATCAGGAGCCCTTGCAAAAGTTGTGTATATCTACATATATATAAACACATATATGCATTTAGCTGAAAGTATTTTCTCAGAAGTGCTTCATTGTCTCATGGCTTGTTGATATAGGTGTCATTTTATTTTAAAGTATTTAGGGATTTTTAGACATAATAAATTAAACTGATATTTTACTTTACCAAAGTATGGCCTGAGTCTAAACTAACTTTAGTCTTTCTACATTTCTATTTTGGGGAGGGAAGCACACTTGGTTTATCTTAGAAATCACTTTTAAATCAGTGCTCATGTATCACTCCGAGAGGGGCTTTAAGGACTTTATAGGGTACTAGGGATCAAACCCAGGTTGGTCACATACAAAGCAAGTGCCCTTTCTGCTATCTATCTCTTTGATCCCTTCCTTATTTCTTGGGGCCTGTTGAGTTAAATTCCTCACTGATTCCTTTAGAAATAGTGTATATGCTGTTATCATTGGAGAGCTTGTCTATAAGTGTCTCTAATTTTACAGACACAACTTAGTGATGAGTTGACTCAAATATGTACCTATATACACTCCTAGCTTCTGAGGGTGTTAAAGTCACCCACTAGAATGCAGATTTGTCTACTGTTTTTTTTGTTTGTTTTTTGCAATTCCATCTCTTGACTTGGCACATTTTGAAGGAAATTTGACCTGTGTTAGAATTTTCAGATTACACATTAATTAGAAAAATTGATTCCTTCGTTAGATTGTATGTTAAATAGAAAATTTGACTCCTTTCTTAAGAAAAAATGATCCATCAAAGGAAAAATGCTGATTTGTCCCAGGATCTCCTTGGAGCTATGGACATATTTCTGCACATGGTTTGATCAGGTCTGGGAGAAGCTGGCAGACTTTGAGCTGGTGGGCACTGGCCAGCCACACTGCTGCTCTTGGTACCATCTCATCACACTAGGACTGAGGGCAGTTGAAAAAGGCTGAGCCTAGGAAAAGGCATCAGAGACACAGGAATTCAGGTAAGTAGATGTAGCCGCTGAGACAGGGCTCAGGAAGGGTGAGCAGGCACTTGACTGCTATCTCTGCTCAGCCCAGCTCTGCTATTCCATGCAGCTGAGGGTTTCAGGGGAGTTGCCAATGAGCTCACAGTGCAAGGGGGACGTGTCTGGCTGAGTCTTCACCAACCATGAAATCACACCCCATGCCACTTTCACGGGTCACTAGAGTCTTCTCGTCTGGTTGAAACATTAAACTTGGAGCTGTGGGCGAGACAAAAGCAAAGCTTTTGAGATCCCTCTGGGAGACAAAGAATAGGCCCCCTGCTGAGAATTTTTGATCCCTTGGAGTTGGGTTCTGGGTCCCCCTAATAAGAGGAGAGTCAATGGACAGTGATGAAGAGATGCCAAGGGTGGAGAATGTCTGGTTTTCACTCATTCCTGTGAGTGCCGGACACCTCCAGGTTCCCATGTAAGGGGTATTGAAAATAAACACACTCCACAGAATGGGTGTGTCAAATGCCTGCTTAACCTGCACACAACCTGCACAGGGGTGCTCCAGTGCACTGCTAAAGATTCTGTCTGCTTTGGATGATATTAGTTCGTTTCAAAGGAGGGTGAATTTCACAAAGACCCACTAGCAAGCTTCATTGTAGCTCGTAAAGGTGTAATGTGTGAAAGCAGTTCCCTTCTCTGGAACCATTCGGGAGCTTTCATGTTCTGTCAGAGCCTATTATGTCATGCATCTAACAGTTGTTTCTTCAGTTAGGAATCTGTAATGATGTTCCTACATTTACGGGTCTTGCATACATGCTTTATCTGTTCCCCATTTCTCTCACACTCTGAGCCCCCTATATTTTTCCTAGAGAATCAGAGACCACTTTTTCTGGGCTCTGCAGACTCCTTCCTGTATGACTCCACCCACTGGCAGAGGCAGAATGATCTTCTCAGAAGGGAACTACCAGGGTAGTGGTGAGTGTGTGAGTTCCCTGGCCAATGAGAAGGGTCCCCCAAAGCTCAGCACAGGACTGATATGGAAATGATGAGAGAAGACAGCATGGTACAGGCTGAGCCTAGAGTGAGAAGATGTAGGGAAAGTGTTGTATTTGGGGTTACTAAGTCACATTTAGTGGTTTTCGAAAGCTTCTTCTAGGTCAATGCTTAGAGGTCACTCTTGGAGCTCAGGGAGATTGTATGCAGTGCCAAGGATGAAACCCTGGCTGACCACTTGGAAAATGAGTGCTTACCCTCTAGAACATCACTTTAGCCCCCAGAAATTTTTAAGGAGTGTTAATGGGCATTCAGGGTCAAAAGTCTCTGAACCCATTTTGGGGATCCACTCAATGACTCATTAGAAACCCTGCAACTGAAACCTGTACATTCATGTTTAAAATACCTTGAAGTGAGTCTGACCGTTGCCCAAATACAAGCCCAAGAGGCTCTTCACCCTCTCTTGTTACAAGGAGATACCAGACAGCCTCTGTGGGTTTTGTAGTCCTGCTTCCTTCAAAATGACTGGCTTTTGCTACATAGGGCCCTGACTTCACTGTAAGCATCCCTGGAAACTCCTGTCTGGCAGCTTCCACCCACAGAGTGAGGATTCCCACTGAACTCAGCCAGCAGGTTAGCAGGGCAAAGGTCACCCCCAGGAGGAAAATTAACATTTCCTTACCTCTGTTTCTGCTCTTCATTGTTCCCTTTAGATGCCTCTCAACTCTGCAGAACAGCCTCCTTGTCAGGGGCTGGGGATAATTTGGCTAAGACCCCACTGCTGTCCTCCATAGAGCCCCTGGGAAGCACCCACACTTGCATAATGGAGCACTTGGCTTGAAGACCATCCCATAGGGTCCAGGGATCACTGCTTGTTGGGCTTCATGAGATTCATGCTGAGTTTTGAAATTGCACTGAGAGTTGTTGGACAATCATCATTTCTGTCTTCGCACATACTGGCTTCAACAGCCAACATTTTAATGATGCTTCAAGTTGGGCTCTGTGGGTTGAAAAGGTGGAGAGCTTAGGAAATACTTGGAAATCTTCCCTTTCCCTCATTGATAATAGCAGGATGGAAAACATGCATGGAACACTCTGGACTCTGCGGGAAATTAGATAATGCAAAAAAGCAAAAGAAATTGGATCCATTTGATACTTCCACTAGGCAGATAGGCACTAGATGATTCTGTGAGAGGAAAGCAGAATTCAATGGTGACAGTTCATGGGAGAGATGTTGGATCTGTAGAGATGGTTCATAGGAAAGATATGGGTTCTGTAGATATAATTTATGGGAGAGATAAGGGGTCTATAGAGATATGGTTTATAGGAGAAATATGGGGTTTATAGAGATGGTTCATGAGAGAGATGTGTGTTCTGTAGAGATGATTCATGAGACATATGTGGAGTTAAATAGATGGTTCATGGGAGAGATGTAGGGTCTGTAGAGATGAATTATGGGAGATATGTAAACAGTAGAGATGGTTCTTGGAAAGGTGTTGTGTCTATAGTGATGATTCAATGGAGACTCATAGGAACTGTAGAGATGATTATTGGGAAAGATGATTCTGTAGAGATAGATCATGGAGAGATGTGGAGCCTGTTGAGAATTCATCATGGAAGAAACATGCAGGATGTAGAGATGGTTCCTGCAAGAGATGTAGGATTTATAGAGATGGCTTATGATAGAGATAGATTCTCCTGAGAATTTGTCATGGGAGACAAAACAACATAATTCCTTCTTTTTCCCATTGTCTTCATGGTTCATAATAGATTTTGAACATCCAGATGCTGAGATGCTGGTTGTTTACATGTGTTGTGAGAAGTAATTATGATTGGAGCCTGACACTGTTAGCACCTTCCTCACCACTGTCCCACACACACCTTGTATAAAATATACCTTATATAAAACACACCTTATAGAAGACATCTATTTTTCAAAAGAATGAATCAGTGTTTGTGAATCAACTAAGATATTAAAGAAAAACAAGATCAGTGTCAATTTTTACAAGTTGGAGCACTTCCTTTGCATGCAGGGGGCCTGCACTGGGTCCCCATCACTACAGGGTCCACTGAGCACCTGCAGGAGCAACTCCTGAGTATTGACCCAGAAATAACCTCTGATCACTTCTGGGGGCAGCCCCAAAGCCAAAGAGCAATAAATCATATGCTGTCCTAACTCAAAGATGGGTAATCTGGGGCCAGAACATTAGCACAGCAGTAGGGCATTTGCCTTGCAAGCTGCCAATTCAGGATGGACCCACGTTCAATTCTCAGCATCCCATATGGTCCCCCAAGCCTTCCAGGGGTGACTTCTGAGCACAGAACCAGGAGTATCTCCTGAGCACTGCCAAGTTTGATCCATTCACCCCTAAAAGATGGCTAATTTGATACATAAAGCTCCCCCACCCCCGCAAAAGTTGTCAGAGGGAGAAGTGCAAGGTGACACATTAGCAATAAGAACATCCTTTGACAGCAGGTAAAAATTTCTCCATCACTCATAAGCACATGAATGACCAGAGCCACAATGCTTGGATCGTTTTCATGATCTGAAGCAATTTGTGACTCACTCTGTTTTTCTAACCCAAATACTCTAGTTTCTGAAAACTCTAACATGTTTCAGACAATGCCTGTTTAAAACGCTAACGTTCAGTTCCTGGGTGCTGCTAACATAAGGGCGAGGTGTGGAAAGTTCATCTACAGTGCAGCTTCTGATAAAATCATTTCAAACCCCAGGTCTAGGGCTCCCTTGGCTCTAAGTAAATCCTCACCGTCACGGTGCTCCACTGTCCTCTGGTGGCAGCAGTCGGGACAGCAGGGCTGAGTGGGGTGAGGCTTGTTTGGAGCGAGGGTGCTTATCTACTAAAGTTCAGGTGCATTTGGAGTGCGGGGGCCAGAAATAAAAGGTCAATATACAAAATATGTAAAGCACCTGCACAACTGAAGAGAAAAAAACCTCATTTAACTCATTAACTTCCTCAAAGACATACCCAGATGGCCACGAAGTCTATGAAAAAACATGGCCCGTACTGATCACCAGGGAGGTGCAAATCCGTCCACTGACACATTTACTTGACTCATTCCAGGGAGACTGGCATACATTGCAAAGGACAAAAAGCAGCCAGCCTGGGCAGGGTTGTGCTGGAGGGAACCCTCTGCAACTGCTGCTGTAGACTAGTCCAGTGCCACATGGGCACTTTTGGGAACAACTAGGAGCAAGGCTTCCTCATCATTCAACAACTCTACTTCCTTTTTTTTTTTTAGGTTTTATTTATTTTTACTATTTTCTATTTAATAAATAAATACTTTAATTTATAGTAACCTTAACCTTAACCATAAGGTACAGTTACAAAGTTGCTCCTGATTGTGTTTCAGTCATTCACAAGGGCACACTTCCCTGCACCAATGTTCCCAGTTTCCCTTCTGCCTTTTACCCTGCCCTCTCCCCTGCCTCCCTCTGGGGTAGATATTTTTCTTCTCTCTTCCTCTTTCTTCCTATACTTCTTTTCTTCTTTTTTCATTTTAGATACTGTGATTTACAATATTGTTACTGAAGGGGTCATCTACCTATCACTTTCCCTCCTTTAAGCACCCAGTTCTTGTCCAGACTGATCATTCCCAACTCTCATTGTCATAGTGGTCCCTTCTCTGCCCACTTCTTGACATTTACCCCCAACGACCTCAAAACTCTGTTCCTTGCTCTGTTATGACCCAATAGCCCAAGAGACAATAAATTATTGATAACAGTGCTCAGGACAAAGTCCAGGAGGGCAGAGAAGGGAGCCTTGGTGGAGAGGGGATGTAGGATAGAGGCCAACTGCCAATCTGCCCCAGCAGAGAGCCCAGGCTGGAATTTCCAGAGGGCACATGAGCCTTAAGGTCCTCAGCTCAGACCCCCTGTGCCAGGCCTCTCTCGTAGGTAGCTCTAAGACCCTGGAGAGACTCCATGAGTACCTGGATAACCCAGTTAACACAGCTGGCCTTGGAGAGAGCTTCCTTACTGTTCCTGATAAAGAAAGTTCAGGACACCAGGGTCTTTTTTTGTTCCAATATTAAAAAAAAGCCCCCATAAATCTCTACAAGATGACCCCAAAGATAAAGAACAAGGTTGGATGTTGACCTAGAGATGAGTCGTGGGCCTGTGAAAATAGAGCCAGGTGCCACTCAGAACTATGGACACCAACAAGCAAGAGTTTCTGCCATTGGCAGAATCAGGGGTTGAGAGGAAGGG
>PVKC010012624.1:0-23613 GCA_004027635.1 Crocidura indochinensis
AAGAAGAAGAAGAAGAAGAAGAAGAAGAAGAAGAAGAAGAAGAAGAAGAAGAAGAAGAAGAAGAAGAAGAAGAAGAAGAAGAAGAAGAAGAAGAAGAAGAAGAAGAAGAAAATAGTGACTCTGGTTATAAAGAATTTCAGGTGAATCTCTGTTCATTTCCACAACAGGAAACTTTTTTTATTTTAGTTTACTTTATTTGTGTAGTATCAGAAAGTGAATCTAGGAAGATAGCACAGTGGGTAAGGCACTTGTCTTGCACACAGCCAAAGTGGTTCAATCCCCAGCATCTCATATGTTCACTGCAAACCCTCCAGGAGAGATACCTGAGCCCAGAGCCAGAAGTCTTCCCTGAGCACCTCTGGATGTGGTCCTAAATCTTAAGCATGAAAAGGCATGTGCTTTATCAATTAAACAACCATGAAGGATAGTGTCTTATAAAGGAAATATAGCATGTTGAGAAGTCTGTGGAGTTGAAACCCTAAAGAAGTCGCTCCTGGCAGGCTCAGGGGACCATATGGGATTATGGGATTCGAACTGGGGTTCCTCCTGTGTTGGCCACATGCAAGGCAAATGCCTTACTGCTGTGCTATCACTCCAGCCCTTTTCTCTCTTATTTTTAAAGTAGGTTTTCTGCAAATTAGAGATAATGGAGATTTAGTAAAATGAAAGAAAATCTCAAAAGAAAGCTATTTTTCTGACATTATGGAAAAAATGACAAATATCATAAAGTACCAATTTAAGGCAATACAAACACATATTGATTTTTTAAACACAGTGCATAGTATATACAGAGGATTCTTATAAATGGCAAAGTCCACATTTCAGCATTTTAGTTTTAAATAATTCAGAACATCTATCTATCTTATAAAGCTCCTAACATGTGTTTTTTTCTGTTTTTTGATTGATAAGATATGTCTTATTCTGGCTTTCTAAAACTACAATTAAGCTTCTAAAACGAGACACTCTACATTTTCTCTTTACACATCAGACTGATTTTTGTCACGCCCGAAAACATTTTGTTGCTCACAAAAGTGTTCATCTATCATCCAATGAGCTAGAGTAGACTTAAATCTGACCCATCATTTCTCTATTTATCTGAAGATGATAAAGCAGAAACCAACTGACCAGTGTCAAGAACAGATCTCATATATTTTTCCAGTTATGAGATACTTTTTAAAAATTATAAGCTATCTTTGACCTTCATTACGTTGTTCTTTTGCTTGGCTTATTGTTTTTAGGCCACACCCAGCGGCGCTTAGAGGTTACTCCTGGTTCTGGATTTCTGCAATCAGAAGTTACTCCTGGCAGTCTCCGAACTATGTGGGATGCCCAGGATCGAACCCATTCGGTCACGTGCAAGGCAAACCACCTTACCCACTGTGCTATCTCTTTGGAACCCATTAGTTGTTCTTGAGTAAAACCATATGCTATTGTATCTCTCTTGACTATACCTCCTGTCACCTGAGAGATTTCCACTTAAGGCGTTCCATAAAAAATCACTGAAACTGTCTCCATTCTGACACAAGTTTCCATAGAATGATGGATTTTAATCATTCTCTACCTATATATCCAAACCCCAGTCAATAACACTGAAAGCAAGATATGCAAACCACAACAAACAAGCTTTAAAAATGTGCCTATCACAGAAGCAAGCTGGGAGATCGGAGGGTGGGAGAGAAGCTGAAACACTGGGAGTGGATGACTGAAACACTGGGTGTGGTAATAGAACATAGAATGACTGAAACACTGGGTGTGGTAATAGAACATAGAATGTCTAAAACTCAAGGATGAGTAACTTGTAAATCACGGTGTCTCGATTTAAAATTTTAAACTAAAATCTAAAATAAAATTAAATAAATCTCTACTTAACGTAACTTCCAGAAATATTACTACACACTTAAATTAAAATAGGGAAAATGGAGGGTTGAAGCAATAATACAGCAGCTAGGGTGCTTGCCTTGCATGCTGCTGGTCGCAGGGTTCAAATCTCCAGTATCCCATATGGTCACCTGTGCACCATCAGAGTAATTCCTGAGTGCGGAACCCGAAGAAGTAATTTCTAAGCTAGGGAATCAATCCCAGGCTCTCTGGAGGTTTATATTTGCAAAACATAAACTCACTTAGGTCCTTTGACCTGTGTGGCCCAAGTTTGTATATTCCTTAATGAATGTGTGCATTGATTTTTTTTTTTTTTTACTTATTTGAAATACCAACTTTTAAATAACTGGAACATACTGTACCTAAAGTAAAATCAGTGTCTTCAGAGGTTTTGACCACAAACTTATATCACCCAATATCTGTCTTTTTTTTTTTTTTTTAATGGGCTAGTTTGCTCGCGAAAGGCCTGAACAAGTTGTCGGTCTTACCATGGTCACACCTCATTTGAATTAAACGATGGCCGCAGATGACAGAAGCGCTCCTTTCATCTTTTGTAGGAAAGTCCCACCCCAGAGCGCGCGCCACGCTCCGTCTGGAACTAACTCGCTGGCCCGCCGTCTGTTGAGTCCTCCCTCGGTTCAAAGCTCACACCTGGGTGGCCCAGGGTCCCAGAAGAGCTCCCGACGGTGCCAGCGCCACCACCCACTTCCTTGGGGGGCAGCAACAGATGGCGAGGGCGCGCGGAGCTGGTGCCGCCGCCCCCTCCTCACTAGGGCTGTAGCCCAAAAACTAGGACGAGTACAGCCTCCAGACTGCCTCCATGCCCCTGGAGGTCCCCCTTCGGTCTCTCTCTCTCCCTTCTGGGGATCTATCCCGCGGTGAGCCTCCCACACTTCTGCACCCAACCCTAACCCAGAAAGTTCTGTTTCCACTATTCACCCCCACTGCGCTCACCCAAAACGCGACGCGTTCTCAGGGTCTCCCGAGAAGAACTCTTTGCCAAGGACCAAACCTCCGCCAATAGCAAATCTGAATCCAGGGGATCAGCCAATGGGAGAGCGCGGGCTAAAGAGACACAACCAATCAATCACTTCTCCTCTATCTCGTCCCCACTAAAACCCCCTTTTCACAACACTCCTCGAATTGCTCCGTTACTGCATTTTTTTTTTTTCTTTTTGGGTTTTGGGTCACACCAGGCAGCGCTCAGGAGTTACTCCTGCCTCTACGCTCAGAAATCGTTCCTGGCAGGCTCCTGGGACCATATGGGATGCCGAGATTCCAACCACCGTCCTTCTGCCTGCAAGGCAAAAATGCCCTGCCTCCATGCTATCTCTCCAGCCCCTATTGCATTTCTAACCTTGACTCTTCCAGCGATCACAACTTTCCTCTGCCTAATCAAGAGGTAATTACCTTGGCTGAGAGGACCAAGTGGAGGAATTCGGTTCTTCTAGTGTTCTGCATTCTGCTCAGCGGACTTAACCCCGCTCTCCTCTTCTGCTTAAACTCCTCACTCTGTTCAGCATTTCAAAAATTGATGAAAAGAGAGGAGCATTTTTCCTGTTCACTTAATCGTTAAACACTGTTTCTACCTGAATCTGAGTTGAAATAGGAAGAGGTCCAACTAGCACGGCCAGTATAAACAATTGACTTCAGTAACACCGTTCTGAAAAAATAACAAGATCACAAATTGATTTTTAGGTATCTAAATTTTGATAAGTCCATTTGCCTTTATGTCGTAATAAACAAAATGAAGTAAATTTGTTTATGCCTACAAGGGAGTAGACTGAAGTGACTGCGATGATAGGTGGGGAAACGGGGATATTGGTGAAGGGAAAGATACACAGGTGGTGGTATTGATGTTGGCGTTTTGAACACCTGAAACTACTGTATTGTGAACCGTTTGGTAAATCACAGTGTCTTAGTAAAAGGTGTGAAATTATTTTTTTACACTAAAGCCTTTGCATGGTATGAGTTTGTGAAGCTAGAAGTGAAGAGAAAATAGAGGCCCTCAGAGAGGAACTAATGTTTATGAAAGGATGCCAAGCCTTACCTAGTACATTGTGTTCAAAATGAATCTAAAAAGTCGCCTGAATTGTTTAAATATTTTATACATCCTCACTGGGCATCAAACCTAAACCATTTACCTGCACTGATTTCATCTTCATATTTACCCTATTTTGCTGGTGAGAAAATTGATTTAATAGACACTGGTTCCAACGGCTATGCTGCTAGTGGACCAGGAGCTGTGGAAGCCTAGAATCCACACAGGCCAGACTTACTTAGACTAGCGAAATATTTTAACATCCAAATCAACCATGTCAAAATCTATAGTTTTCTCTTCTAAAAGACATTAAAACTGCTTTTTAAACGTTTTTTGTACAAATATTTCATCAAAATCTCAGTAACAACTAAAATCAGTGTAACCCATGATAATGATTTGATATCACAAAGAAGGGAATAATTAATAGTAAAAGCATTAGAATGAAGAGAAAGATTTAAAAATCATCAGAAAAGCACAATTCTACTAAATCACTTAAAATAAGTAAATTACGGTGTAACTTACTGGTGGAATATATGCATGAGACCCTGATTTGATCCTTGTTCCACAGGGAAAAAAAAACAAACCTATCACTGATTTGGCTTTACAATTAATATAAATAATTGCAGCAATTGTGTATGATAGTGTGTGCACCCATGTACATTTTACCTGAGGCAATCTAGAAAAAATTACAACTGATATGTAATTAAGAATCTTTTTAATCAAGGAATAAATGCTTCAAAGAACAAATCATTTTACTAAACAAGCAGGGAGACACATGGGGCCCCTGGACCACTGAATGAGCCTGGAAACCATCATTAATCTGGTGGAATCACCTCATAGTCATCCTCTGTGGAGGAGAAAATGCTGTAAAAAAAAAAAAAAAAAAAAAAAACATGAGGATCTAGATCTTGTCCTTGACATGTTTTAGTAGTATCATGATACCATGTGCATGTTACTTCATATGTTTATTTCTTTTTTATTTGTTTTGTTTTGGGGGTCACACCAGGCAGTGCTAAGGGGTTACTCCTGGCTTTGCACTCAGAAATCACCCCTGGCAGGCTTGAGTTACCATATGGGATGCCGGGAAGCCAACTGGCAATAACACTTCCTATGTTGGCTGAGTGAAAGGCAAATGCCCTACTGCTGTGCTATCACTTCGGCCCCTCATTTGTTTATGTTTGGGCTTTCTATAAAAAATCTGAATATTGGGACCCGGGAGATAGCATGGAGGTAAGGCGTTTGCCTTTCATGCAAAAGGTCATCGGTTCGAATCCAGGTGCCCTATATGGTCCCCCGTGCCTGCCAGGAGCAATTTCTGAGCATGGAGCCAGGAGTAACCCCTGAGCGCTGCCGGGTGTGACCCAAAAAAAAAATCTGAACATTTTCTGATCAGTGACCCTAAAAGCCTCTGGTTTCCAACAGAAATTTTCTCACACAAGAAAAAAGAAACCTTTTTGCTAGTCATTCTCTTTTTTTGTTTTGTTTTGTTTTGTTTATTTTGGAGCCACAACCAGCAACACTCGGGGGTTACTCCTAGCCCTGCACTCAGAAATCACTCCTGGAAGGCTCAAGGGACCATATGGGATACCAGGGATCGAATGTGGGGAACTCAGGTCCATCAGGGTAGGCTGCATGCAAGGCAAATGCCCTACTGCTGTGCTATCACCCTGGCCCCTTGATGGCCATCCTCTATAGAAAGCAAATCACCTGTCCTACTCCAGTTAGAGTCAGTGAAAAATGTTCCCAACCAGCCACCAAAAGATTCAGACTGTGTTTTCAACAGGGAGCTAGAAGGTGGAGAATGTTGCATACTCAGGTTTTGAAAAGAGCTACACACCCACTATTAAGTTACCATATTGGGACCATATTGACTTATTCCCATCAACCTCTGTGATAGATTGCTGCAGAGGGGTTCTTCAGGTGCCTTTCCTTCTTCAATGGCTGTTGATCTTGCATATTCCACCAAACTTGAACAAAATCCTTCTCCAAAAAGCACATTTTTCTAAATTCTTAGAAGAGGAAAGGGGGCTTTCTTATTTTATTGCACCAATTTTTTTTCTATAAACTCCTTGCAATAAATTTTTGAACCCATAAATAAAGTTATCTCTTCTTTTTGTTCTTTTTTTTTGTTTTGGGGTCACACCCATTAACTCTCTGGGATTATGCCTAGCTCTGCACTCATAAATCACTTCTGATTGGTTTGGGGGACTATACGGAGGATCGAACCCAGGTTGGCCACATGCAAGGCAAATGTCCTACCCACTGTACCATATCGCTCCATCCCCCAAAATAATCATTTCTAGCTGCTATTCTACAAAGGTGTCCCAGTGATGCCTAAAATGATTTATCTTGTGTAAAATGAGATCAATATTTAAAGTATAATAATGTTGATGGAAGGAGAACATGAAAAAGAAGAAACCTATACAGAGCAAAAAAAATCAGTACTTTTAATATAATAGTTTTTTACATTAATACTTTATTTTTGTTTTTTTTATTATTTTTGGGCCACATCTGGCTGTGCTCAGGGGTTACTCCTGGCTGTCTGCTCAGAAATAGCTCGTGGCAGGCATGGGGGCCCATACGGGACACTGGGATTTGAACCAACCACCTTGGTCCTGGATCAGCTGCTTGCAAGGCAAATGCCACTGTGCTATCTCTCCGGGCCCACATTAATACTTTTGAATGAATAAAAAGAACTGATCAAGTTTCCCTGTTTTACTTTCTAAGTTGTGTCAAAATGGTATGTTGCAACAAGTAGTGAGTCTCAGTTTCATCTTTTTTTTGAGGAATATGTTTTTTTTTATTAAAGGACATTAGCTTCTTTCCATAATCATGAAAACACAGTCAGATTAACAATAATTTTAGAAAATATGTCATGCTTGCTGTCTTGATGCCTGTGAAAGCCACATAAATGGAAATCGTGTTTTTCACTATTACAACACTGGCATTCTTTTTATTTGGTTGGTTGGTTGGTTAGTTAATTGGTTGGTTTGTTGGTTGGTTGGTTTGGTTAGCCACAGAAGGTAATTAGTGTTCAGGGATCACTCTTGGTGCTCGAGAGACCATAAGAGATACCAGGGATCGAACTAGTAAGCCCTGTACAAGGCAAACGCCCTACCCGCTGGAGTTTCTTTAGAAAAGAGCAAAGTCTCCGAGATTTCGGTGATTTATTTTCTTATGGAATCTCCTACAAAAAAAATTGTTTCAATTTAAACTATTTCTTCAAATTATCTGCTTTGAGTTCTGGAGAGTGGGATAAGTAGTTTGATAAGCATGAGGCTGACCCAGGGTTCAGTTCCTAGCAACACACAGGGTCCCTTGAGCACTGGGAGGTGGGAGCCCTAAGCACAGAGGTAAGCCCTAAAGACCAACGCAGAAGAAGCCGCTTTGAGATTGCTAACTGAGCAAACTGCCTTTTGTATCTTTATTTTTCTTAATAAGATTGCACACATTGGAACCAAGACCCAAATACATATACACTGTACATCATTCATTATAAAACAACGAACATCACATTTGCACTCTATCAATAATAGGACATTTTCTTTACAATTATATAGTGTGTGCTCTTCAATTCATGCTTTAGATATTTTATATTTGTCATTACCCTCTTATAAATAATTGCAACCTGACCAATGTTTACACCTGCTACCATGATATATATATATATATTCAATGCCACCAAGCATAGTCTTGGAAATCAGGATAGATTACATGGGGACCAGGTTAAGGGTGTCACATCTACGGAATTGTGACTACTGTTTGTTTGCCTATGCAAAATGCTAGTGAAATGTTAATGTAAAACACACACAAGACATCGCTTCAAAAGGCACGGTTTCCTCCACAGAAAAGAACAATTTTAAAATACCTGGCAGTTATATGCCCTCGAGGGTGCTGTGACGTTCACGCTAATGTGAGTTGTCTGGAGTGGAGAGGAAGAGATGGGATGGGCTAATCTGCGCACGTGAGAAGCTCTGGAAGGAGCCTCTAGACACGCCTTGGAGCCTGGTTTCTTAAAAACCGCTCTACACTTAACTGTTGAATTCGGACCAGAGGCGGGAGAAAACGCTCACGGTTCTTACTCTAAATCCTTATGGAAACCAAAACGGTTTGCTGAGGGAGGGGGGCGGAGCGGTGGCGCTAGAGGTAAGGCAGTTTTGCCTTGCCAGCACTAGCCTAAGTTCGATCCCCTGGTGTCCTAGGTGGTCCCCAAGTCAGGAGCGATTTCTGAGAGCATAGCCAGGAGTAACCCCTGAGCGTCACCGGGCATGGCCCAAAAAAAGAAAACAAAACAAAATAAAAGGTTTGCTCGCCCACCAGGAGCTCCTCTTCTCCCAGAACTCTCTCGCTCCGAACTCCCCATCCCCTGCCCCCAAAAGACTCTCCTACAAGTCTCTCTCGCTGCCACCGCCGGCCTCGGGGTCGCTCGGATCGTCGGTGAAACAGACGTCCACGTCGCTCTCATGGTCGCTGGGGGGCTCCCCGGGTGCCAGGGGGCAGTCGGACTCGGTCCCGGGACCGGGCACGGTCTGGGCCAGCGCGTTCTGGCCGGGGTGGCGCGACTTGACGTGGCGCTCCAGGTCCCGGCGACGCACCAGCACCTTGCCGCAGAATTCGCATCGGTAGGGCGTGTGGCCCTCGGCGTGCAGCCGGATGTGCTTGTTGAGGTTGCTGGGGTCACCGAAGGGCCGCAGGCACACCTTGCACTTGAGCGGCTTGTAGCCCGTGTGCGTCCGCATGTGGATCTTGAGCCCGTACTTGCGCGAATACAGCTTGCCGCAGTAGAGGCACAGGTGGCCGGTCTTGGGCTTGCCCGCGGCCCCGACCCCGCCGCCGCCACCACCGCCGCTGCCGACGCCCCCCGAAGCCACCACGGTGGGTGGCAGCGAGCCCGCGTCCAGGCGGCCGCGGCCTTTGCCCGTTGCCATCTCGGACAGCTGCTGCGTGTGCACGGCGATCTCGCGGTCGAGGCTGGCCAGGGAGCCCAACTCCGCCGGGCCCAGAGCGGCCGGCCCCGCGGGTCCGGCGAAATAGGAGAGGGACTCGGGGTACTTGAGCAGCCCGCCGAAATGCAGCTTGAGCGGGTAATAGGCGGCGGCGGAGGCCTGCGAGCCATAGAGGAGCTCCCCGTTGTAGACGGTGAAGGCTGGCATGACATGGGCAGGCAGGTGGCTGCACTCGCCACCCGAGCAGGCCTTCCAGCCAGCCACGTCGAGCGCCGGCAGCCCGGGGCTCGGAGGCAGCGGAGCGAAGCGCGCCCCGGACAGAGAGGCGGCGGCGGCGGCGGTGGCCCCGGACGGAATGCGCTGCTCCACATGCTGGAAGGCGGACGCCTCCTCCGGGAGGCCGGGCAGCAGAGGGAAGCCGCGCACAGCCGGGAGCGAGGGGTCCCCCGAGAGCAGGCACTTGTTGGCATGGTGGTAATGGTGATGGTGGTGGTGCGCCTGGTGGGGATGGTGGTGGCCCTCGGGCCCGGGACGCCCCCCGCCCAGCAGCCTGCCTAGGGACAGAGCCGACCCGGGCTTCCCGCCACCTTCCTCCTGGTAGGAGTCGCCTTGGGCCACCGCCGCCGCTGCCGCCGTCGCCCTGGCCAGCCCGGCTGGTTTGAAAGCGGAGCGCAAACCAGGGTAGAAAGCCAAGCCTCCCGCTCCCGCTGGCGAGCCGCCCACGATGCCCAGAAAGTGTCCCCGGGCCGTCCCGCTCATGTCCGGGACGCGCTCCGCCGGGTCCTTCCCCTTCTTGGTCTGCCCCCACTTCCCCAGGGGCGACGCGGTGGTCGTAGACCCCGAGGAGGCCTCACGCTTGATGTGCTCCCGCGCCCCGCAGGCCTGTTGGGGTCGCAAGGCCTGCGGGTGGGGCCGCAGAGTGGCGAAGTCGGGCGTGGAGAGTTTCGGGGAGAGACCCAGGCCATCCGCAGACCGGGCGGCGCTGGGCCGAGCAGCGTGCTGGTGGTGCAAGAAAGCGCGGCCCCCGCCGCTGTTGAACACGCAGTGGAAACGGAGGTGCGCCTTGAGGCTGTTTGGGTAACGAAAGGTCCTCCAGCAGTACCAGCAAATGTACCGCTCCTCTCCTGGGCGAAAAAGAGGGGGAAAGCAATTTCGTGAAAGTACTTTGGAGAAAGCAAGGGCTAGCGCAAGAAGGTAAAACCCAGGCTTTGAGAAAGGAATAAATTCTCATAACCAGCAGACTGACCCAGGACCCTCCAAGGCTCTCCTGACTACCAACTCTATTCCTGGGACTGCTCTGAGGCCACAAGGGTCTACCTGAACCTATCCACGGAAAACTACCTCCAGGCTAGGAACACATCTTTGGGAGAACAGCTCTCTGGAAGGCAGACTCAGGAGGAGAGCAAAGAGCAGCTGTTGCTTTAAATCAAGTTCTAAGACTGTGCAGTGCCTGGGCCCATCTGTTGGCGTTTGCAGAATAGGTGGCGTATGTCAAGGAGTTTGAGGAAACTGAACAAAGGCCAATCTAATGGTAGTGAGCGCCTCATTACCAGGCGAGACAATATTCTGTATGTATGGGCCATATGTAATCATTCCTTTTCATAGAACAATGTCTTTTATGTACACTCTCCACCCTTTCCACCCCCTCCCAGCCTTAAACACTTTGCCTGAGGTTTTCCTGGAGCGTGACCAACTGAAGGACCACAGAGGGACTATGATTTGCTATTCTTCAAAATTACTTGTATCTTTATATCCTCTTTAACCCCATTTAATTTGATGGGGGAAAGGGAAAAAGTACTTTGTCTTGACATTCTAAAAACTGCAGGATGATGTTGAATTATGTCAGTTGTTCCACCTGGTAATTCAGTAACTTCTGATAACTGCACAAAATTCAAGCTAACTTACTAAAAGTCCTTGGAAAAGATATATATGCATATAGTTTTTACCACATGAATTATATACATGTACTCTTAAATGTAGTAAGTATAAATATAAGATGTATAAAGTGATATAAATATGATACTGTTCTGTACTAAGAACTAAATACAAAGTGGATTTTTCATCTTTGCGTGTGTGTGTGTGTGTGTGTGTGTGTGTGGTTCAATGTCATTAACAATGTTTTTAATTTTGTCAGGGTCTGTGAACATGAGATAAATGTATGAAACAAATTATATCAGCTAATGAAAGGTAATTTTCACTCAAAAAAGATCACTTTACGTTTGTTCAAAGAACAGAAGTTTTGCAGGTTTAAGTTCTTTTTTTAGGTTGTGATTGATAATACTGAAAGGATATCTTTTAAAACTAAATTAGTTGAGCCGCAAGAAAACATTCAAAATGTGTGACAATCTCTCCAAAGTTAATAGAAATGCTGTATCCTTTTTGCATAAAAGTAGCTCAAACTTCTACAAAATTGCTACAGAAAAATTAATGAAATGGCTTCTAATTGTCACTCTTTATATACTTCTGACTTTGCATAAAGCAAGTCATTTATCCTCTTCTCCCAGACAAGCAAGATATAAGATGAATTTGAAAGTGTTTGTTTCAAATGAATCCAAGGAAAAATAGAAAGAACAAAGAGAAGAGGATTTGCTTGTAGGATCCAATACTGTTTATGAAAGACTGATTAAATTGTTTTAATATTATCTAACTTTGTTTTAAACATCTAGATAAATTAAAATCCTGATTAAAGATCTGAAACCTCATGAGTTCTCTTTGTATATGTGTTGACTTAATATCTTAAATAACCTCCCTCTCCTACATTCCTAATTTTTCTGTAATCATCCCTTAATTGCCCCTTTTAGAGAGAAAATTATCACATTGAAGGCTGGACCAGAATGATTTTAGAAAACTAAAGAGCTTTGTTCCTAAAACAAAAATGCATATTTTTTTTATTTTTACTATGAGATTGAAACATGATTGCCTATATTGGCAATAGTCATCCTTCCATAAAATCATACTCTTTTTAAGATTTAAGCAAAATATGTTCTCTCATCCAGTGTGTCCTCCACAACCTTCCCCACCAATTTATCCTAAACTAATCTGATATTGTATCTAATACACTTCATAAGTGACTTTGTCCTCTCTCCTTTAAATAATCCTAAAATTCCAAGCAACTCAGAGCTGCAAAAGTTAAGGTTCAAAATTACCTATATTTTTACCCCCAAAGGAAACTAGTATTATTTGACATTGATAATTCTGAAAGGAAGGATGTCCTTTACAAAGAAATTATTTGGGGATGGACTGGAGCGGATAGAGGTTTTGCTTTGCAGACCTATGATCTATCCCCATGCAGCCAGGAGAGATTCCTGAGCACTGCTGGGTGTGGCCCAAAATTTAAAGAAAGAAGAAGAAAGGAGTTAGTTATGCCACAAGGAATCATTCAAAGTGTAATAGCCATGAGTAATTCCTGGAATTATTCTTTAGTGGCAGATAGGACAGTTCTCACTATGTAGCTTCCCACGTTTCTTCCACTGAAAGCTGGTACTACAATATGATATGAGACTAAGATAATTTTATGGATATACATTGATATAAAAATCTGCCCCAGCCAAGCAGTCTCAGGAGCATTGAGTGGAAATGAAAAATGGTCAAACCTAAATATCCAATCCAAAGTCAACGACAATAGACTCAAGAGACCCAAACTACAACAAACTATGCACAAACTATTACGAACTATTACACTAGCAGTTCAGGGGGCTAAGGGTGGAAATATGGGATGCATGCTGGGAACTATGGTGGAGGGAGGTCAACACTGGTGGTGGGAATGGCCCTAATTCATTCTCACTATGTACCTTAAAAACTAAAAATTATAGAAAAAATCTGCCCCCCATACAATAGAATTTACATAAAAAGTGACATTTTGAAGGTAAATATTGAAGGAATTAATTTTCTGAATAAACTTTACTTATGCATGAAGTACTTTCTCATTCCCACACTTATGCTAATTTCTGTAACCTTATTTCCAAAGGGATGTGACAGAGTAAACTAGTCAGGAGAAAAACACATTAAAATATTTTATAGCATTTGTTGATTTTAAATAGCACTACCTCTAGGAGAAATTCCAAACTAACGCAAAAGGCAATGAAAAATTAAATTCATGGAAGCTTAATGCCTTAAAAAATTCTAATTATTTTAGCACCCCTCAGACCTCTTTCTAAAGAAAATGTTCTTTACTGTGCTAAAGAAAGTTTGAAATGTTTTTCTTTTACTTGCTGCCCCTTCATTTACATAAACCCACTCATGGCTTTAAAAGGAATCAAATAAATCTCAGAACTGGGATACATCCCAGATTCAATTTCAGTAGAGAAGAGGAAATGAATAAATTCTATTTAAATGGAAGAACTTCAGTAACCTGCCAAGCTAACCAGCTCTGGTTACCGTAATGCTTCTAAAATACTGCTTAAAAATATATAGCTCCCTTTCAAAAATAGAAGGTGCCCCTTCGCCTTCTAAAAAACCTTTCCAGTGTTGTTATGAAACCCCTTAATATGTTAAGAATTCTTTATTAGTAGTAATTGAGTGCACGTTGATTGTGTAGTAGGAAAGGTTAAACACATGAAATTCACAAGGAGTATTTTTTTCCCTTTGCTAGCCAGATTTTTATTGTCAGTCTTGTCATTTAGTGTTGATTTTAAGGAGGCAATGTTGATTTCCTACTCTCCCTACACAATCAGGTGAGTGAACTTAGGTTCACACATTTGCCAGAGAATGGCTCTTTGAGTCTGAACTCTATACTCTTGGCCACCCTTGACAACCCACAGGACTAACAGAGGCTGTACCTTTCTCGTCGTGTGTCGGTGTTGCGATTGTGGGGATGTCAAACCACTGAGCTAAGGAGTTGGAATACCATACAGTCAGCTCCTCCCCTGGCTGGACATCTCGAAGTGCTTGGTAGAAGATCTGAAATGCAAAGGAAATAGCTTGTGGTCACTGTCTGGGCAATTGATGAAGAGGCCACTGAGAAGAATAGTGTGGATCATCTGATACTGTGTGGCCCTAAAAGAACTACTGGACCACCGTGAACCTCGCACCTTCAATATTCAAACTTAATAATATATACTTTAGAGAGTTGTTGGAACATATAAATGACAGCGCTTAACTAAAACTTTTTAAATAGTTGTGGCCACATCAGTGACTTTGAGATAGATTTTGGGGAGAGCCCACAGTACCTGTCCTCCTGGTAAGTCTGCAATAGCTTCCAGAGTCTGTTCCTGGGGGTTCCTGGCTGCCCGGATTAACCCTATCCACTCCAGAGGAGAGCCCCCGGACTCGTCCACCAGCTCCCCTCTCACCATGCGCACCTGCAACACAAGTAGTGGTCGTTCTCCCCCATGCCTCCACTGATAACCCAGAAAAAAAAATTACCCTCCACCCCCATGCATCTTGGTGAGAAATGTTCTTGTTGTTATGGCCAAGCCACTAAGAGCTGCTAGGATGCTTGTTTGGAGGAGAAGAACAGTTGGGGTGAGGAGGAGCAGAGGAGGAATCTCTCCCGTCTATCTCCCAATCTTAGTAACAGAAGGGTAAGAACAACATCTTGCCTAGGCTCCTGGGCATTTTTGGTACCACAATGGTCCGCTGATTTTAAGCTCTGGCTCTTGCATTCTGAGCTGGATTAAGACCCTTAGAAGCTAGATTTAGAGCCCCCACTCTCCACCTTTCTCCTGTCTCCCATTCACGATGCAGGGCACCAGGGTGTGGAGGTGCTGGAAAGCCAGACCTAGAAGTCTTTAAACAAAGAGATCGCAAACTGGTCCATCATTTAAAAGCAATTAACGTGCATTTACAAGGAAAGTGTGATGCGCAGCAAACTGTTTTAGACCGCAGCGGAGTGATTGCCCAGCCGAGGAGCCAGCTACTGGTCCTTCTGACTGGGGATAATCACTTTCTCAGAAGAAAGCAGTCAGCAACTAGCCAGACCAAAGACCTTTTCCTCCTCTCCAGTCTTAGCAGGCTCGACAAGCCTCTATTCTTGTTCCGGGAATCTGCGGAGCCAGGGACTTAGACTTTAAACTATTTCTGATGGGGGTGGGGGCGCGAGGTTTGGGGAAGAGGTGATGGCTGGGACCTGACTGAGATCTTGGATTCTCAGAACTCAATGCTTGCTTGCTCTCAGACCCAGTGCTCCCTACTCTTTGAACCTGCTATCCCCATCCGCCTATTTTTCACAACGTTCACCCCAAACGCACATGCAGACATCTGCGAAAAGAACGTAGGAAGCAATTCTAGGAATTGTTTCCCAAGAATTGTGTGTACCACCGAAGATGAGAATTAATTACGAAATGATTAATGAAGCCTTACATTAGCGTGTGGAGGTGACGAAAGGTGGGGAAAGTCTCAAGCTCTCCCCTACAAGAAAGGCGCGTCTGCCTGAGAAGCCAGGTTCAAAAATGAGAGCGCCTTTGCGGACAAGTGGCCGAGCTCCCGGGTGGAGATATGGGGGTGGAGGTGGGGGTGGCAGAGACTGGTCAGAGCATGTAAGGAAACCTGGGACCGCACTCGGGGGCTCTCGCTTTTGGCCAAGTCCACTCCCCTCTGCCCGGCCCAGTTCACAGTTAACGCCACCTGCGTAGATTCCTTGGGGTCCTCTTCCACCGGGCAAATTGACAGGTAACGCAACCCCGGTTCTCCACTCGCCCACTCCGCCCACTCCACCCCTTCCTGGGGCCAGACAACTGGAGGCGGACAGCAGGGGGCGGAGGTCCGAAAGGCTAATACCTTTTTCTTGGGCCCGGGTTCCCTGCGGTCTGACAGGTACTTGCCCAGCTTGAAGGTTCCAGGCACGGGCCCGAGGCGCATGCCGGCGGGGATGCAGCAATCGGCACTCACGCAGGTGGCCGGGACGCGGGCGGCTCCGTGCATTTCTGCCGCCACCGCTCAGGCCGGCGTCCGGACGCGCCCTGGCCTGGGTTGGGCGCGAATGACAGAACCGGGGGGCTCTGCTCAGAGCAATGGAGCCGCGCCCCGACGTGCGGCCTTCTGCCGGCCGAGTGACGCGGGCGGGCATGCACCGCGCCTTTTCAATCGGGGCGGGCGCCTTTTGGCACTGCCAGTGCGAGGGCGCGGAGTTTGGTGAGAGAGTTGCGCGGCGGAGCAGCTGCAGAGTCCCACCCGAGAGGGTCACATGGAGTAGTTCCCTCAGCCCCCTGCATAATCGAGGCTTCTGAATGGCTGGCGCACAATGGTCCAGGCGACCTTCCCATTCCTAAAAATCCAATTTGTCAAGGGCGAAGAAAAGGCGCTGGTGAATCAAAGGTCCGGCGGGACCATTAATCCTCAGCATGGGGTATTGTCCTCGAGACAGTTACGATATTTTAAGTGACAAATCCACTGTATAATTTCTCCATAAATTTTACTTCCTTTTATTGTTCACCGACAAACCAGTTTTGGGAAATAAGTGACTACTTTAAGTCTACTTGGCTGATTCCTTTGAGCCCTGGGCTACTTCAAAGATTTTTAATTCTCTTCCCTTGGCTTTATTGTAAAGGAGATTAAACAAAGAGATGGGGACTGTTTGGAGGACTTGTTAACTTCTATTGATTTCTGGCGTGTGCCATACAGAAATTAGGCAGGTACTTGATGGGAAAACACCAGAAAATACCTACACTTTTTAAATAACGACCATATTACCATTTCAGAGGATTGGGTTCAGGCCAGTCTGTTTAGACCTGCTCTATCGCTCTCTTCCTCTGTCCACTTTTGACTTGAAATAGAAAGTGTTTGGGCAGATTTGGGGAGGCGAGGTCACCTTGGGTGTTGGTGCCCTTGGATACACCCAGGACCAGCACTTTCTCGGGAGAATAGAAGTAGCAGCGATGGCGCCTGAACGAGGATCTCGTGTCCTGGTCACACCAAAGCATTGAAGAGAGCTCCTGTCAGCTGGATTTGCAGTTTCCTCTCTACTATCGTTAGCCCAATAGCTCAGACCCGAATTTGGATTAAAAACTGAGAATATAGAACCCATGGAGGCCCAACTTCGCCAGAACCAAGAAATAGGTCTTTTCTTTAAAAAAAGAAAAAACTTTCATAGGCACTGGCAACCCTCTTTGCTTGCTTGCATCATGAGCTAAATCAGACAACAGGTACCTAGGAGCTAAACTTGTGCTCCCCATTTTCTTTTAAGGAAATCTCCAATTTGTGTAGGGATATCTGTCTTAGTAAATAGTGAGCAATCGAGCTCATAAGCTATTTGCGGCATTTCTTCTGACCCCTGCCACTGAGGTGCTCGTCCCAGGCTTTGCTGCCCAGATGAGAAGTGACTGCACGGTTCGGGGTCTCGGGTGTGGAATTAGGCGCAAGAACAGTAAGAATTCGGGGCCGGAGAGATAGTATGGAGGTAAGGTGTTTGCCTTGCATGCAGAAGGACGGTGGTTCAAATCCTGGTATCCCATATGGTTCCCTGAGCCTGCCAGGAGTGATTTCTGAGCATAGAGCTAAGAGTAACCCCTGAGCACTACCGGGAGTGACCCAAAAGCCAAAAAAAAAAAAAAAAAAGAAAAGAAAAAAGGTCTCCAGCAATCTCCGCTTAGGGTTCACTCATAAGAGGTGCTGTTTTCGGGGACAGGGACAGGGACGGTTTATGATCAGCAACTACGGCAGGACACAAGGTGGCAGCACCTGTATCACCTGTGCGTTGAAAAGCCCCTCAAAGCATTGTGGCACCCCTCGATGGGACAGATCTCCATCAAATCAGGGTTTGTCGTGTTCTGTCAGATCAAGACGGGTTCCCTAATTGAGTCCACTGTCTGTCCCGTGGGACTTGGCAAAATCAGTGAATTACTTTCGGAGCCTCGGGCTCCCGGTCCTGAAAGTGAAAAACACCAAAGCAAAACACACTTTTTCTTGCACCCCACTGATCACTTGAATTGGTTGCAAAACGCTGTAGCGATGTCGGGTGGAGTGTATTTGGAGTGCTCGAAAACTCACGGTGGGGCACCGATAACATCCATGGCAGAGATCTCAAGTGTGACTGTCTCAAATCACACTTCCAAGGACACAAGAACGGCCAACACGAGGGCTCACCCCCTAGATCAGTGTGGACGCGGCTTCTGGGGCTGTCGTGATTGCCTCTGTACCGGGTCCGAGCAGCC
Source organism: Crocidura indochinensis (assembly GCA_004027635.1). NCBI lineage: Eukaryota > Metazoa > Chordata > Mammalia > Eulipotyphla > Soricidae > Crocidura > Crocidura indochinensis. The sequence goes on from PVKC010012624.1 coordinate 17,955, forward strand.
ACAAACTGCAGCCCCCCTCCATCCTGCAGCCACGCCGAACCCCGACCACTCTGCCCGAGCAAGGACTGACTCTCCTTAACCCTTTAGCCGCCTCGCTGGCTGCCCGCGACCGGGAGAAGCCAGTCTTTGATCCCTCAGCCTATGAATGGCCAAAGGGGGAGAGGAGGAGAAGAGGAAGCCGCGCCGAAGAGTGGAGGACAATAAATTGAAGCCATGAACATGTCCCTCTAACCTCTGACCTGGCGACTCCGGGATGACACCTAGTTTAAATTACCAGCGCTGTGAGCTGGAAGGGGCGAGCGCGGGGCCTGGATTCGGAGCTCCTCCCCCGTCCTCCTTAATGAGTGAAAAAGCGTGAACGACACGCGAACAATTTTATCAATAGGACCATGTAAAGGCCGACTGTGAGGAAAGTTATTTATTAATATAGCCAATTGTGGCTGGTTCCCAGCCCCGCGAGAAGAAAAGGACTACGCCAGAGGCATTCACACCAGCTCGCCCGAGTTTTATTCTGTCCTGTGGCTCAGAGTTGAAGTTCCCCAAGTGAAATAAATTGTCCACAAAGGAGGAAAGGAACACATTTTCTTTTATTTTTCCTCTCCTAAAAAGCAAGGGTGAAACCAATCTAATGTGCCCAGTGGAGCAAGATGGGCCGTGAAAGGCTGGGTGTTAAAAGTAAAAGCGGCCTATGCAGCAAATGGGATGGAAAATTAAATGAAATTAAATAGCTTGAACGGCCGTATTGTCCCTTATTAAAAAGACACATTAATTACATGGTCTCAGCCTTATTCAAAGACAATCAAAACATTCCACTCGGCTTTTTTATTAACTTAAAATGGGCGTCCAAAGGCCCGGCTAAGGCGAAAAACCTTCTGCACCGAGGTACGTGGCGAGACGGTTTGGGGGCGGCCGAGTGGGGTTGGGCGACCCTTCTGGTTACTCGCAGCACCCCGGCAGCGGGCAGGACTCTGGCCCCGGTGTAACAGGTGGCCGATAGAGGAATCTTGGGAGCCCTAGAGCCACCGGCAGAGGGGCCAGGCCGCTTGCAGTCGACTCCCACCCGACTGCTGGGGGCGGGCGGGGGGTGCCCGAGGGCGCCTTGCTGAGCCTGAGCGCTGCGCTCGGAGTTCGAGTGAGCGGGCGGCCCTTCGGATCCCCAATTTCCGAGCTTCCTAACCGAGAGGGACTTCTTCCCGAGAGCAGCAGCCCCTGTCTGCGCTGGCGGTCACCGGGAGGCAAATCCTGGCACTACCGACCCTAGTGGAGGTCGGGTTAAATACGCCTTGAATAACCAACCAGGAGTGACCAAAGCACCGGCCCACCCTCGGGAACCCAGGAGACGCGCCGGTTCCAGGCCCCGGGGGCGGAGGGAGCATCGCCGGGCCGGGACTGGCGGATCAGGCTCTGGTGTCCGGCCGCCGTGGCCTGGCCTGGAGACTCGGGGGGAGCCGGGAACCGGGGTGGCTGGGGCCGCGCCCCCCGAGGGCGTCCGAAGCGGCCGGGTGGGAGGGTCAGCGCGGACCAGCTGCGCGGCCCCCGAGGCGCGGGTGGGACATTAAGGTCGGGCTGAATGGGGCGGCGGCGACGGGCTCTGGGAACGCCACCAGATGACACGCCGACGACGAGGCCATTTTCTCCCTAATTGAGAGGCCGGTGGGTGCGCGGAGGCCGGGCGGTTCCAAACGATCGGCCAGAACGTAGCTTTGGACGCCGCTGGTGGGTTTTGTGGTGCCTTTTTTTGTTATTTTTTGAAGTCCTCCTTTGGAAGCGGCTCAATAAAAAGGATTCAGAGTCTCTCTCAAGTTGCCTTTTAACCGGAGTTCCTCAACTTATTTCTTGGTTCTTTCGGTTGACATGGTGCAAAGAAAAGTCGGGGAGCGTGTTGCTGAATTGCAATGTCTGGGGGGCACCTCCACATTCAACGCGCCTCTGCCCAAGGAGCCCGCACTCAATTCGATTTTCCTTGCTGCTGGGCACATTTAGGAGCGCCTCTATTTGTGAAGTTCATTTCTAGGCAAATGTATTCAAGAGCTGATGGGAATGAATAGGACCGTGTGTCAGCCGCCCCTAATTGGGATTAAAGCACTTAGGAGCATATGCAGAGAGTGACAGAAATTCTCAGGTTGCATTGTGTTCAGACTTCCACCCGCTTGGACACTCCTCTTCCAAGGGAGATTTATAAAGCTTGCAGAGAGAAACTGAGGAAAGAAAGGCGAAACGGAAAAGAACCGGGCTAATGGCTCACGAAGGGGCTGCGGTTCAGCAAGTGGTAGTGACAGCTTCGGAGAAAAGATGCTGAGAGATAATTGAAGGCGGGCGGGGGAATGGGCCTGAACTCTTTAATCAGAAAGGCGGAGAGTTAAAAGGCAAAATAAAGATGTTCTGGAGATTCCCAGACGTCCCCCACCCCCTAAGAGCTCGGCTTTCTCTTGATCCTTGCCTCCCAAGAACCCCAAAGAACATACCCTCTCTTTGAGCCAATACTCAAAACAATTTGGTATTTGAATTAGGAAAAAAAGCAAGTCAAAAGAAATAAAAGTAACTTCTTTTGTATATTCAATAGAACCTCGCACTCAAATAACAATGACAGTATTTCCGAATGTGTGTAGTGTGTGAGGTAAACACACATTATGTTTTTTTAAAAAAGAAATATTTAGAATATTTCTATACATTTTACTGTGTAAGTAAATATTCTCCCTAAGCAGAAGAGAAGCAGCTGAAGCAACTGCTGCATAAAGGTGACAAGTTTTCATAAAATTTGAAAAGCAACTTAGAGATGAGGCTGGGACAGTTGTGTAAACAAGCAGTAGTGACAGTCTCCTTGAGATTTCCACACCGAAGAGCAGTGAAGCCAGAAAATTACAACAGAACCATGAACTAAATAATTTTTTGTTTGTTTGGGGCCATGACCAGAGCTGTTCAAGGATTACTCTTAGCTCTAAGCTCAGGAATCACTCCTGGTAGGCTCAGTAGACCATATGATGAATGCCTGGGATTGAACTCTGGTCAGCTACATGCAAGGTAAACACGCTACTCCGCTGTATTATATTTTTAAAAATTTACCTGGATTGTCTTTATTTCTTTGTTTAAATCCACTGGAAACATAGGTTCCCTGGGGAGTTGGAGAGTCTAGATGTCTAATTTTGGGAACAGAAGACATACTTTTCACTGCCTCCTTTCAATATCTAAATGTGGTTATGTGTTTTGTTTTGTTTTGGTCTTATTAGGAATCACTTCTAGCATTGCTTGGAGGAACAAATGGGATTCTGGGGAGGGAATACCAGTAGGTTGCAAACAAGGCAAGGTTCTTACCCACTGTGCCATCTCTCTAACCCTAATAATGTATTTTCAAGAAGGAGTAGAAGATATTTTCAAATAGTAGAAACAATATAGGAGTGGTGAATGTGCTTGTTTGATGCCCCACAGCAGTTCCATCCCTAGCACCATATTTAATCTCTTGAGCATAGAATCAGAAATAAGCTCTGAGCACTAGTGTGGCCCAACACCACTACCACAACACACACACACACACACACACACACACACAATTAAAATATATTTCAGGCCAGGGAGATAGTTCAAAGTTCCTGCTTTGCATGTGGAATCTCTGGTTGAATACCCTGATCCAAATGATCCCCTGATCTCCAAGAAAATGGTAGCCCTTGCACACAACCTGGTGTGCAACAAAAATTCATTTTAAAGAATATGGTTTAGGTCTCAGGAGCATAGAATAGAAATAAAAAATGGTCAGCCCTAAATACCCAAATCAATGTCGAAGACAGTAGGGTCAACAGACCCAAACTACAACAAGCTATACACACAATGAACCTGTTGCACTAGCAATTTAGGAGGCTAAGTGTGGAGGTAAAGGACACACACTGGGAACTATGGTGGAGGGAGGTCAACACTGGTGGTGGGAATGGCCCTAATTCACTGTCACTATGTACCTGAAATACAACTGTGAAAGACTTGTAATTCACATTGGTATCATTAAAGAATTTAAAAAAAAAGAATATGCCTTAAAAAACAGAATGTGATGAATAGATGACACTGCCTATCCTGCTGCCATGGTCAACCCTACCATGTTCTTCGACATCTAAGTGGATGGCATGCCCCTGGGCTGCATGGAGCTGCTTGCAGACAAAGTTCCAAAGACAGCAGAGAATTTCCGTGCACAGAGCACTGGTGAGAAAGGATTTGATTACAAAGATTCCTGCTTCCACAGAATTATCCCAGGATTTATGTGCCAGGGTGGGAACTTCACTTGCCATAACAGCACAGGTGACAAGTCCATTTATTGAGAGAAGTTTGATGATGGGAACTTCATCCTGAAGCACTCGGGACCTGGCATCCTCTTCCTGATCAATGCTGGCCCCAACACCAATGGCTTCCAGTTCTTTATCTGCACTACCAAGAGTGGTTGGATGACAAACACGTGGTATTCAGCCAGGTGAAGGAGGCATGAACTTTGTGGAGGCTATGGAGCGCTTTGGGTCCAGTAATGGCAAGACCAGCAAGAAGATAACCATCTCCGACTCCAGACAAGTCTAAGGCCCTGTTTTTCTGTTCTCACCCCACCAGACTCACAGGAGTCTGGTGTGCTCATCCCCCATGTACCCAGAATGCCCTCTGGCCCCTGTGTTCACCCTCAGTTTGCTAGTTCTTACCCTGTCCCACCTTGCTGGATTTCAGAGTTGTTTATGATTATGAAATAAAAAGTACGTAATAACAGAAAAAAATAGAATGTGATTTAAGATTTTCCAAATGATACTTCTGAATTTCTTTTAAAAATATGTGTGAGAGCTAAGAAAAAGAAATGAGAAAAGAAAAGAAAGGTGGTTGTGAGTTTTGAAGAAGAAAAAATAGCTAAGGCTTTTTTTGGGGGGGGGGGTTAATTAGGCTAATTTGAAAATTAGGCTTCCAGCCTGTTTCTCTGGTAAAACTTGTTGACCACATTCATTGGTTGGGCTTTCACTGGTTTATCTGAACCTTAATGGGAAGATGGTTGTCTACCTGCAAAGGGGATTCTGAGTAGAAACCATCACTCTATTGCAGAAGGTGAGGTCCAGTGGTGAGTTATAAACACAAAGTTTTTTCTCTATTAATTTCTGAATAACCAGTGGGTCCGAGATGAAATCAAAAAAGGAAATCAAAATATTCCTGGAAACAAATGATAATAAAGACACGAACTATCAGAACTTATGGGATACAGCAAAAGCAGTACTGAGAGGAAAATTTATAGCTCTGCAAGCACACATCAGGAAGGAAGAAGGGGCTTACCTGAGTAGCTTAATGACGCAGCTTTCAGAACTAGAAAGTGCTCAACAGAAGGACCCAAAAATAGGGAGGCAGAAGGAAATAACAAAGTTGAGAGCAGAAATCAATGAAATGGAAATCCAAAAAACAATCCGAAAGATCAACGAAAGCAGAAGTTGGTTCTTTGAAAAAATAAACAAGATCGACAGACCACTGGCAAAACTAACAAAGAAAGAGAGAGAGAGAAACTTGATAACTCGTATCAGGAATGAAAAAGGAGAGATCACTACTGATATGGCAGAGATTCAAAGGGTAATCAGAAACTACTTTGAGAAGCTCTACGCCACTAAAAATGAGAACCTGGAAGAAATGGATAAATTCTTGAACTCTTACAATCTTCCAC
>PVKC010012625.1:0-23599 GCA_004027635.1 Crocidura indochinensis
CACTGAAGGAGTTGGTACAGGGGAATCATATGTATTTTGATCCAGATGATAGGATACTAAGTGGTATTTCTAAAACCAACCATTGGTGAATACCTTTGGGATATTGTTTTCTATATCTAAGGGTTACTTTTCCTACATTTAGCTCATATTGTCTTTAAATGAATTTTCTATTTAACTGGCCTATTTTTAAAAACATATTTTTATTGAGTCACTGTGATTTATAAAGTTATTCATGATGGAGCTTCAGGCATACAATGCTCCAATTTCCTCCTCTCTCTCCTCCCCAGCCTGCTGCTTTGTTAGAAAATCTTTTTAGGCATAATGTTATTGATACAATGTCATGCATACTACCTTCTGACATGCCTTGCTTCTTCAGATAACCACTTCCTTCATCATTGTTGTAGCATTCTCCTTCTTGTCCTATCCCACAATTCCCTACCTCAGTGGCAAGCTTTATACTGAAGACAAATTCTTATGTTCTTTTTTCCTGTTGCCTTTGTGCATTTGTTACTCTCCCATGTTTCTGTATATCTCGACTATGAAACTGATCAATCCTTCTAACTTCACTCAGCATGATATTCTTCACATAGCAACAAATGGAAATATTTTATCTTTTCTTATGGCAATGTAGTTGGAACACTATGTATATAAACTATCCTGGATACTTGGGTTATTTCCAGATTTTGGTTATTGCAGAGTGCTTCAATAAACATAGGTGTGCAGATGTCTTTTATCCATTGCATTTTGTTTGTTGTAATTTTGAGTCACACCCAGTGGCGCTCAGTGTTACTCCTGGCTCTGTACTCAAAAATCACTTCTGGCATGGGGGACCATATGGGATGCCGGGATTTGAACCACTACCTGTCCTGGATTGGCTGCATGCAAGGCAAACACCCTACTGCTGTGTTATCTGTTCGGTTCCTATCCATTGTATTTTTGTAACTTGAGTTATATTCAAAGAAGTAGAATTGCTGGAGAATATGGAAGGTCAATTCCTAGTTGTTTATTTTTTTTTTTGAGGAGTATCTATATTATTTTTGAAAAGTCTGGAACAGTTGACATTCCCACCAACTGTGAATGAGGGTATTTTTTCCCCATGAATCTATGCCAACACTGGTGGTTTTACTCCTTTTGAGGTGTACCAGTCTCTTTGGTGTGAGGTGATATCTTTTATTATTGTTTTGGTATCTGTCCTCTTTTCAAGAAAAATTATCTCATTAACACATATGAGGAACACATATCAATTGTTGCTACTTGGAATAAACATATAAATTCCAATAAAATATTAATATAAGTATAGACACTTTTTTCCTTTTTTCTTTCACTTTTGTTGTTTGCTTTAGGGCCCCACTTGCAGGTACTTAGGGATTACTCTTGGTTCAGTGTTTAAAAATCACTTTTGCAGGTTTTGGGAACCCTTATGGGATCTTGGACATTGAATTTGCTGTGCTTACTTGCCGATCAGGCCCCAATGTAGACACTATTTTCTGCCATATTTGCTGAGTATGAGGTCTACTCTTTTTGTTAATGATATTAAAAAGATCTTAAAAATTGTGAAAATGTTCATATAACCTGTTAACAATAAAAATTATATGGGACTTGGGCCAGAGAGATAGCATGGAGGTTAGGCATTTGCTTTGCATGCAGAAGGACGGTGGTTCAAATCCCGGATCACATATGATCCCCTGAGCCTGCAAGGGGCGATTTCTGAGCGTAGAGCCAGGGGTAGCCCCTGAGTGCTGCCGGATGTGATCCACCCCCCCCAATTATAAAGGGCTACATTTATTATAATATATTTGCTCTACATATGGTGCCACATAAAATAATCTATACTATTTTTAGTGTTTATTTCTTCACATTGAATAACAGTAGCATAAAACAGGAGTCTGAAAATGTTTTATTATAAATATGCTGGCCTTATGGGCTATATAGAATCATTTGTAAAAATTTAGTTCTGTATAGCATGGAAAAGGCAATAGACAAAACAAAATACTTATGACTATACTAATAAAAACTTTATGTATAAAAGTAAAATGAATATTTGACCCATGAATTTACAAGCTGACCCATGATCCATAGCAATGGTTCACAAATTTATAGTAAGACAATACATTCAGTTGTGCCTCTTCCTTTCTTGAGCATATGTAAAAAATGTTTCCCATGGCTCAGCATGTCACTACTTTTAAGAAAAAGGTCTTTATAAAAGCAAGTTGTTGAAATAAATATCATTAACTTGAATTGTTCAGTCTGACAGATTTTCTTTAAGAAAGAAAGGTCTTTGAACATAGAAATACATGCAGGGAAAATGATGGATAAAGAGGCACAGGTTTGGACTAGTTCCTTCCTCAACCTATGTAGAAGGAGCATGTCCCTGACAAAAAGTTAGCATTATACTTTCAGCCTCAAAACAGAAATAATATATTTTGTTACTGTAAGACATGCAAGCTTGTAGAAGTTTTTTCAGTAGTCCTAGGAAGTTTGTGGTCATTTTTTTCCTGGAAGTCCTAGGGAGATATCAAAATTATACGCATTTTTAAATATAAAATTCATTGCCTATCCTAAGAACTACTTAAAAATTAGTGTTTAAGTGTAGGGAGTAGTAATATGTCTTAAAATGAAAAGTATACTCGTTTTTTTCTTTTCAGGGCCAAACCTGGTATTGATGTGTGCTAATCTCAGTATGGTCAGGGTATCATGTGCTGCTAAGGATCTGGGGCTCCTACATGCAAATTATGTATTATTGAGGCATCTCTTTGACTCTGACATAAAAAAATAAATGTATTTTATTCCATAGTTGGTATTCCTCTGCTGATTTAGACCCACTGACCTACATAATAGAGCAGAAGAAGAAGAAGTTGGGGTGATGGTAGCTTTCTGGAAAGAAGCATTTTGTGATGATAAAACACCGGACTAAAAAAATGGGCAGTTTTAACAGAAAGGGTGATGAATTTATTGATCTGATCCTAAGAGACATAGAGTAAATGTTCAGTGAATTGGGATTCAATGTGAAATATATACTTGTCTATCCCAGTGGAAATTGAGTACAGGCAATGAAGCATAGGTATAAGATATGAGACAGATGTCTTATCCTCATCCCCATATCAACACAAAAATCAATAAATTCTTGGACGGAGAGTGTGTGTAGAGAGATGGCTACAGATTGTGACTTAGTGTTAAAGATGGTGAAGGCAGAACAAACTAGTGAAGGAGACTGAGTAGGGATGATCTTAGAAGTGAGAATTGTGAGAGAACAGCTTAAAGAATGAAGAGTCATCTTATGCCAATGGGATAGTACAGGGGTTAAGGTACTACTTGCCTTGTATGTCAGAGTCAAATGTTAAAGAGAGCTCAAGGTAACAAACATAAAGAAGTGTTCCATTTAGAATAGATGCCCTGCTGGTTTGGAGATGCTTGTTTTAGCATAGTATGGAACAAAGTAATATTTACAGATGATGACACTTTTGTTATAAAGCAGAAATAAGGAAGACATTCTCTCCCCTTCAACTTTCCCCCACATTTGGGATGTGGTCCTGTTTGAAGACATGGCAGAAGAAACCAGTGAAGAGACATTGAAAATATAAGATAACTTTAGAGGAGTTTGACACTGATCAGCATCTTGTACCACAGTGGGCTACCCTCCAGTGGGAGAGGGAATTGGCAGGGATGCTATGTCTTCAGTGGCACATTCCTGCTTGCCGTTTCTGTTTTCTTAGATAGATTAGCAGTGTACCTTCTCTCAGTAGTAGCATCTACTTATTAAATACAATTTTAGTTGGTTAGTGCCTGCCATTTCACAAGAAATTCTAATCCTTGATTTTCAAGAGATCTCCAAATTTTTTTATTCCATTGTCCTATTTTCAGAAAAAAAATCATTCTTTGTCTTCCTTGGAAATAGGCAGTTCCCTCAATTTCACTGAGACTACCGCAGCCCTTTGGATTGTGTCATTCCCATCCCTGTCACACCTCTCCATACACATAGGGAAGAGTTTGGTTATGGCTATAGCTCACTTGGTCTAGGCAATAATAATATAATTTATATGATTTACAATTTAGTGATAATGTCTTTTATATTTGATTATTTGTCTCATCTCATACTGGGCTATTTTAATAATTTTAATTGGATTATCATGAGAAACAATTACCAAGTTGTCAATGGTTGAATTTCAGTTATACAATGTCCAGCATATTGGGTTATATTTATATTTATTTAGGATATATTTCATCTATTTCCTCCATCCCATTTTTTTTAATTTTTGGGTCACAGTCAGTGGTGCTCAAGGCTATGCATGGCTTTGCACTCAGGAATCATTCTTGATAGTCTTGGGATACTGGGGATCAAACTTGGGTTGGCCATATGCAAAGTGAGTACTATCACTCAAATACTATATTCTAATTATTTTTAAAAAATGCGTTTAAGGGGGGCCGGGTGGTGGCGCTGGAGGTAAGGTGCCTGCGCTAACCTAGGATGGACCGCGGTTCGATCTCCCGGTTCCCCATATGGTCCCTCGTGCCTGCCAGGATCGACTTCTGAGCGAATAGCCAGGAGTAAACCCTGAGCGTCACCAGGTGTGGCCCCCCCCAAAAAAATGCGTTTAAGGGGTCAGAGTGATAGTGCAGCAGTAGGGTATTTGCCTTGCATGTGACTAACCCAGGACAGACCTGGTTCGATCCCTGGGATCCCATATAGTCACCAAGCCCGGAGTGATTTCTAAGCACATAGCAAGGAGTAACCACTAAGTGTCACATGTGTAGCCCAACAAACAAAAAAAGTGGCCATTATATAATGATCATAAATTGTGAATGAACAGTAGCAGTGTGGAGGTAACTCAGAACAATCTGAAAATAAAAACTAATAAATGGTCATTTCTGTTATGAAAATGAACACCAAGAGAATCCTAAATGGAGATCACTTGTGACAAGGGAGAGAGTAAGTCTAGCAAGCTTGTCTCTGGGCACTTTTAGGAAACATCTATTGAAGATGCTTCTAATTGAAGATAAGACAGAGCCAGCTGAAACTTAGGTAATAGGGATTAGGTGTACAGTACAGACCTATGACTTAATTATGACATCAGTGACTGGCTCCAGACTTCAAATAAAAAGTGATGGAAGGTAAAAAAAGTTTTTTTCTGCATAACTTTTGTAGTATTTATAACAGTACAGACATAAGCAAAAAAGATTAAAAAATGTATCTATGGATATGTCTGAGATATTAACATAAAATAGATAGGATCAAAGAGGACAGAGAATGCCAATAGTTTGAACACTAAGAATTCACCAATGGCCTGCTGGGGGAGCATGTGGACTTTAATGACATTTTAGGACAATAAAAATGAAGTGTCCCACCATCTTAAACATTTGGGGCCTCTAATGGAATAAGCATTTGATTAATGAAACATGTACTATAAAGAACCAGGGATCATAAAGAGTTAGCTTTTAACTGCCTAAGTACCTTTTTCAGCTTGAAGTCTTTTTATCACCTTGTAAATCACCCCAGGAGAGAAATAACCAAGTGAAACAAGGCAGACTTCCATTACCACCCTGTCCATCTTGGGAATTTGGTGCCAGTTTCTCAATCATAGACTTTACTAACACAGTGGTACCTTGCCCACTTGGGATTTGGGGTTGGTGGCCTTGCTTTTTGTAAATGTATAAGAACAATTACATCTCCCTCAAGAGAGTTATAATTTGTTTTCCCTGAGGTCTCTTTTTTTGTGGTCAAGCATTTCTATGATAATAGAAATGATCAACCTTGGATACTTAACAGCTAGTTTTCCCCCAAACTCGTGTCTTATAGCAGCAAACATGAACTTCTCCCAGATTTTAAGTTAACTTCAGTGGATCTCATCAATGTGTCTTACATTCCCAGAGTCCAGGTGAAAGGGCTTTACCGCAGGATATCCTTTCCTCCTTAGCCAAGCAAGGTAAGCCAAATCTCAGGGAGACTCTGAATGTGATGTACTTTGTCTATTTTTGTGCCATTGGCCCAAGAAAATTACATGAATAAACTCAAAGTAAGAGGAAGTATAGTAACAACAAATCAGCTGGGATGAGGAGGGAAGAATGCAGCTAGATAAGTAGCCTGGGACTTAATTCATAACCTCTGAAGATAAATGGATATTCTATTCCCAGAAGATAGATGCTCTACATGTGGGTTAATTTAATAAAATGTAAAGAAATAACACAAACCTTCAGAACCTTGACTCATTTAAATTTTTATTTTTTAAGCACTAATTTGTGAAATTGGTATTGATTTTTCAGGAATATATTTATAGATAGAAGTGTATAGCTACATATATATGATTTGTGCTAAGCAAATAATACACATGATTTTGTTCTGTTCTCAGATGACTTTTGTAAACTTGCTATTGTTTCATTTGAAAGAATTAAGCCTAGAACTCAAGTTGCACAAAAGATTATCATTAGTAATTCCAGAGCTGGAATTTAAAACTGTGTTTTCCAAAATGACTATGCCATGTTGAAAAAATGTGTTACATTTAGTGACAAATCTTGTAATTTCAGTCCATGTTCATTGCTTTTGTATTAGGAAAATTCATTATATACAAAAATAAATAATTTATGCAAACTGGAAAACTGAATATTTATGATACACAGCCCAGTGTCCATACTTTTTACTAATCTTTCACAATTTATTTTTTAATTAAGATATAACTGACTAGAATTTTTTTTGGGGTGGCACACCTGGAGGTGCTCAGGGGTTACTACTGGCTATCTGCTCAGAAATAGCTCCTGGCAGGATGGGGACCATATGGGACGCCGGGATTCGAACCAACCATTTTAGGTCCTCAATCGGCTGCTTGCAAGGCAAACACTGCTTTGCTATCTCTCCGGCCTCTGACATACAATATTTTAATATTAGTATACATGATATATATCTTGCATTTATTATAAAATTATCACCACATAAGATGACTATGTTATATCATAAAGTTGTAATTACTTTGATGAGACTCTTTAAAAAATGTACTTTCTTAAAAACTCTCAAATATGTGATATAACATTACCTAGTTGTCTTTTCTGTGATTTTAGGGCTGGATTTTGTCTTTAAAATCATACAATATTTATATTTCCAGGAATCATTTCACTTAGTCATAAAATTCCATCTATGTTGTAACAAAGTTTTAGATTTCAATTCCTCCACATTACTTACTAAATATTATTTATCTATGAATATAATTTCTTTATAATTCATTCATTAATGAAAATTTAATCTATAATCTTAGCTATTGTAAATAATGCTGTCATGAACAAAGTTATTGATGTTCACTATTTACTGCCTTTAATTTTTTTTTTGGTAAATACTTTTGATTATAAGATAGCTCACTTTCATTGAGACACCTCATACTGTTTCGGAGAGTGATTTTATAAGTCTGCATTCCAACCCACAGTACACACATGAAATTTAACAATTTTAAGTATAAAATTCTTTTATATTATGTAATCACCATTATACAAACTTTGTTTTGAGTTTACAACAGGTACTGCTCAGGCTAAATCCTGGTTCTGTGTTCATGGATCATTCTTGGGGTGCCAGGGAACAAAACCCCCAGTTAGCTGCATACAAGGCCAAGCTTCAGTCTTATACATACTTTATTTGATTGGGGCTGGAAAAATTTAGAGTGGGATAGGCATTTTGCATGCAGTCATCCTGGATTCAATCCCTGATGCTCTATACGGTCCCTGGACCCCATTCAGGTGTAATTCCTGAGCACTGTCAGGTATTCCCTCTCACCAAAACAAAACAAAACAAAACATAGCATTTACATTGCTTTTAAAACTAGTATATTCTTTATGAAGTTTTTAACAAAGAAAATTTTAATGATATAAGGAATCTATTTTCTGACATATAATTTAACACTTAAAATGTCTATATATACATACCTGAAACATCATAGTCTTTTACACAAATGTGATGAAATACATTTTTGAATAAAATTCCCTACTCTTCAGTTGCCTATATGTAAAGTTTAAATGAGGATGCAGGAGAATAAATTCACAATAATGTATTATGGTACTTAGTTTAATTGTTTTCAGTTTAAGGGAAAATATATATCTTTTAGATTGTTTTTATTTTAAGGGAAAAAAGATATTTCAAGGAGTAAGAAAAAATAGTTCGGGGATTAAGTTGTACAAACCAAAACAATAACTACAACCAAGAATTCTATAACAATATGTCTCATTTATATTTATGAAAAAAGGGAATATCTTTTTCACAAGTAAGTTATACTTAGGGCAAAATAGACAGAAAACAAGAGCAATGACTATTGACTATTTGTCAATGGAAAAAATTATCTACCAAGAAAACAAACCCTCAGGCCTATTATAATAACTGTGTTAAAAGAAGTAACATTTATTTTTTTACTTCATATATCAAGGATTTTTTCTAAACAAAGCATATTTTAGAACCATTTTACAATACACAACTCCATTTTATTGATCTAGTTTATTCATTTAGTTGTCTTAAAACAGTGGCTTGTTCTGCATCTGGTCTTTATTTTATTTATTGAAAGAGCATTTTGTAGCTTAATTTATTGAGTTTTTTTTTAACCTGTGACCTACTTAGATGTTCCTAATGTCATTCTGTCTTTAATATTGTAACTTTTTCTTATCTAGGATGGTATATTAAGTTCATTTTTACCTCAGGATTTAAATTACTTTCAATTAGCAATTTAGGGCACCATTAGAGTGAAACAAGAATTTAACTTAAAGAGTGAGTATATTAGTGATCTCTAGAATGCTTGCAAACATTTATTAGCTTTTTCACACAATGCTAAAAGCTTTGTGGAGTTAATAAACAAGTGCCTGCATTATGTAAATATTTGAGGGAAAGTTAACAGCACTTGAGGATATAAAACAACTATATTTGTTATACTTTTCAACTTTGGGGGATAAATTATCTTATAAATATTAGGAATCTATACTTATGAAGTACAAAGAGGATAAATGAAGTGGACAATAATGGTAACAGCCACGTTTTAATGTAGTCTTTGAAAGAAAACTCATCAAATACCAACATGTAAGAAAGATAAAATATTTTTAGACAGATAAAATTTTAGAACAGTACATGTCCTTAATTTGCACATGACACACTAGAAATAGAAGGAAGAGAGAGTGGAAACCCACCACGTGGAGGTTTTCTTCATGATTTTTGCTTTTAGTACCTTGTCTTGTTCGGTTTGGGGTGGTCACTTGAAAGAGAGGTTTTGAATTTTTTAAAACTGTTTCTTTTCTCAACTCTTTCCAAAATTATTTGCATTTATGATTATCAAGGAGATATACTGGTCCATAGGTGTGTGTGTGTGTGTGTGTGTGTGTGTGTGTGTGTGTGTGTGTGTGATGTTTCTATTTGCTCTTATTACCAGAGTAATGAAAGCCTCTGAGAAACTGTCTGGATAAATTTCTATTTCTTCAATGCCATTGAATAGTTTGAGAAAGATAGAATATCCCTGAAAGTTTAGTAAAACTCAGTAAACCCTATTGCTATTGATCTATTGCTGTTGATCTTGGGAGCCTTTGGTTTTAGTTCCTCATTTGTAATGGCCTGTTTAGACTTCCCATTTCATCCTAAATCTTAGGAAGTTATGTGATTCTAACATTTTGTTCATTTTTTCTTGTTTTTCTAAATTATTGGTATAAACCTTTTACTAGCCATATATTACTAGGCTTTACATTTCTGTTGCATTTTTGAAACTTGTCTTTTCTGAGTTTATAAGAATTTTTCTTCCTTTTAAACCAAAATAAGAAATTATATATATATATATACATATATATAATTTTATATTTTCTTTGACTTTAGGTTTTGATTTTTTTTTAGTATCTTTAGGTTGCTTTGGGGGCCTTTTAGTTGTTTCCTGATATAAGCCTGTATTTCTGTGAAATTCTCTCTTAATATGACTGACTTTTGCTGTGTTACATATGTTATGATAACTTATGTTTCAGTATCATTTATTTCTAGAAAACTTTTAATTTATTTTTAGATGTCCTCATTGATCCATATTATTTATTGAGTAGTGTGTAGTTGAGTCTCCAAAAGTTCAATGTTTCAGATTTCTTTCTTTTCTTTTTTTTGGGGGGGGCACAACTGGTGATGCTCAGGAGTTACTCCTGGCTATGTGCTTGGAAATCGCTCCTGACTTGGGGACCATATAGGACACGGGATCGAACCATGGTTTGTCCTAGGTTAGCTCAGGCAAGGCAGACACTTTACCACTTGCGCCACCACTCTGTCCCCCTCCCCCCCAGATTTCTTTTTTTTTTAGTCCCAGATTTCTTTTTATGGCCAATTTATATCTTAACAATATTGTAATGACAAGAAATTTGACATAATTTCTGTTTTCATGTCTTTTTATATGGACACATGTCATGTAGTATGTAGTCTATCATGCTAAATATCCCATTGAAGAGAATGTATTGAAGGTTGTGAAGATCTTGTGCATGTTTTATAGGCCCAGTTTTTCCATTTCCTCATGTATTGTTTCCTTCTTATTTCCTTGTGATGGTTTATTAATCCAAATGTGACTAATATTATCAATGAAGAATGGTTTCACAATATAATAAATATACATGCCAACACAAGGAAAGTACAAAGTCTATTTTAGTAAAAGTAGGGTCTTTTTCAAGATTCATCATCTTCTTTTAATAAAAAATAACTAACAAATGGGGAAGAAAAGACATACTTTAAAATAATAAAGGCCATATATAGTAAAGCATTAGCTAACATTATATTCAATAGCAAAATCAAACAAAAAACACAAGGTTTTTTTTTCTAAGAACAAGCATGAAACAAATATGTCCATTATCACTGCTGCTGTTCAATGTAGTAGAAGTCCCAGGTACAGCAGTGAGGCATGAAATGGAAATAGACGGAAGAGAAATTTTACAATTTATAGATGGCATGATTATATATATGATAAAGCCTGTATTTCTGTGAAATTCTCTCTTAATATGACTGACTTGATATTGGGTCTAGAAAGGTAAAATAGGCTTTTTAAGACTCACTCCTTACAGATTTGACCTGGTTCAATACCCTGCATGGCATGATCCCTTGATCACTGCCAAGAATGACCTGGCATAGGTCAATAACCTTTGAGCACCAGGGGTGCCTCCAAAACAAAGCAAAATAGTATAAATAAAAGGCATGGTATTGGTATAAAAATAGAGCACTAGACTTAGAATAAAATTAAGAGCACAGTTATGAACCTTTAGTATATGCCTTAAAATGATTATGGTGGGCGGGAGCGATAGTGCAGCAGTTGGGCATTTGCCTTGCATGCAGTTTACCCAGTATGGACCCATATGGTCCCCCAAAGCCAGAAGCGGTTACTGAAAGCATAGCCAGGAGTAACCTCTGAGTGTCACCGGGTGTGGCCCCCCCAAAAAATGGTCATAGGAAAACCGGTTAGCCACATGGAAAAAAACCCGAAATCAATCATTATCTCATACCATGCACAGAAAGTTACTCAAAGTAGATTCTAGGCTCAGATGTTAAACTTGAATTTATCAGATAGAAGAAAAATATAGACAAAATGCTCTATAATATTGCTTTTAGTAGTATTTTTAGTGATTTGACACCTTTGGTAAATAATCCAAAAGCAGAAATAAATGTATAGTTTCTTCACTGTGAAAAAAATACTATTAAAACAAAAAGACAGGCTGCAGAGAGATGATGTCTTAAAGAGTTTAACACAGTCTTTGCATGTTGGAGCTCTGGATCCACTGAATGGTCTCCTGAGTACAAATGGGCATAAACCCTGAGTATTGATAGTCCCCAAGCATTGCTGGTACAATGCAAAAATAAATCGAACAGACATGTGAGAAAATATTTGCATACCACACATATGAGCAATGATGAATATCCAACACACAGAATTTTTCAAAAAGCAACCCTTCAAGAAATGGAAGAGGAGCAAAATAGTGTACTTCATCACTGTTTATGAAGGAAATGCAGATAAAAGTGACAGTGAATTGACTCATGACAGTGATCCATGTCTAAATGGTCAGAAAGAAACATTGGTGGGTGTGTGAAAAACAAAAAGAGCCTTCATTCACTGTTGTTGGAAATGTAAACTAGTTTTTCCTCTTTGGAAAACATAATGGATAGTTCTAAAAAATTAAAAATAGAGTTGATCCAGTTATTAAATTTCTAGGTATCTAACCATAGAATACAAAAATATTAGTTTAGAAAGATATTTGAACACTGTGTTCTGTAAGGTGCAATATTTGGTAGTCAAGATCTGAAACAGTCCAGGTGCCCAAGGATAAAAGCATGAATAAAGAAGTTGTAAGATATACACACAATGGAATACTGCTCAATTGGGAGAAAAAAAATGCAGCCTTGCTTTTAGCAACAGTGTGGATAAAACTAGAAGGGGTCATACTAAGTAAAATAACAACGTCAACAGAATATCTATTGAAAACAATTTCATAGATATTGTTGAATGAAAACAAACCGTCAGAATCTGATTATAGAATTGAAATCATGAGGTGTGAGGGTGGGGTTTAGGGCTCAGTGGATTTTGCTAACGGGATATTGGCATTCTAATGATGAACTTGATGTGACATTGTATCCTTAAAACGTATAAACTTTAACACTCTTGCAAGTCAGTGTTACTTATAAAAATATAATTTGTAAAATATAAAGGGAGCAGGAGAGATAGTACAGTGTTTGCCTTACATGCCTTGCACAATTTGATTACTGCACTGGATATAGTCCCATAAGTATCAGCAGGATACTTGAAATCAGGATACCTGAAATCAGAGCAAGAAATAAACACTGAGTTGTCCACCCACCTCCTTTGAGGTCACCAAACTCTCCAAAATACTTTATTTAAAGTATTTTTATGTTTCATTTTTATGGAAGTGAGGGTCTTCAGTTAATCTTCCCTATGGGTATTTATACTATATCATTCGCTCACCTTCATAGGTAAACCCCCACCCCCCAAGGACACAAGGGGCAATGTGTGGGGAAAGTACTGAGAGAACAGCATTAATCTCAAGGGAAAGTGAAGGGACAGGTTGCTCTTATCTAATGTGAGATGGATTTTATTAGTAACCATTCACAGCATGAACGATAGCATGAAAAGAAAATAGCTTCATTGGCTGATGGATATTGCTCTTCCCACATCCATATGGTCCTGATTCTAGCCGATTGTGTCCCATATAATCAATGTGCAATATCACCAGCCACCTCACTCCTTAAACGTAGATGGAAAGTGAATGTTGTGATTTCAAACCTCATCACATTTCTCATCATCTTTCTTGTCTTTCATAATGAAAAAGTGTGCAACTTCAAAAAAGGGGGGTGTCTAATGCTAGCTATTGAAATCACTTAACACTAAGTGTTTTTCATTGTTTTGGTTTCATCATCTCTGTGGGGAGCACAAGAGTGATATGGATGTGACTCATATCTAATGCCCTCTTTTTTCTGTTATGTAAACATTCCATAAAGGGAAATAACATTAAAAATTGAACCTAGGACAGATGCCTCGTTATGAATTATGATTTAGCAGCAAAGTCACTGCAGGAGAAAGAGAGCCTGTCTCTCTTACCTGATGGTACTTTCGATAAAATACAAGGAGGATGAGGCACTGCTCTCCTTGATAAATTGAGCACTAGAAAAGCCATGAATGTGAAATTATCTAGCAGATGATAAATCTGCTGTAATAAATAAAAATCCAATAGTCAGAAGAAGTAGGGGTTGTGTGAAGTAAACTTTTCTTTCAAACTCTCTTTCTCTCAGTTTAGGCATTCCTGGTATTGGGAACTCTAATTAGGTTCTTTAGTTCATGGTTAGTGCCACTAATTCCCTTGCCTGGGATGAAAAGCTGCTGAGCACACTATTTTCACTCTTAAACTAGGCCCACAGGATTTGTCAAGATAAATGTGGGGTTATTGAAAATGTTGTTGCTACTGTCAAATGAACAGGGTGGCGTGGTCCTAAAATTGACATTCTGACAGGCTGTTAGGTATGATCCGTAGGTACAAGTTAAGTCTTTTAATCATGCTTTCGATTTGCTTCTGCAATATCTTCCTAGGCCCCCAAGAAGAAAGAATGAGTCATCTTTGCAAATTGAATAATTTGCAAAATTTTAAAACCAGTTAAGTCTCCCACTGCTCCCTTTCAAAATTAAGGTAATCAACAAAGATATATTAAATGCCCCTAAGACTAGCAAGTCATTAGGCTTTTATAACACAAAAGAGAGAATTTAAATTTTTCTTTGTTTTGACTACACCTGGCAGTACTTTGGGGCCTTTCCCAGTTTGTTGCCCTGGGGTTGCTCTCAGTTGTGTTTAGGGTATCATGTGGTGCCAGGGATTGAATTTGGAGTACATGCATGCAAACCATATGCTCCTGGCCTTTGAGCCACCTGTCTAGCTCCTAACTTCATTTTAATAATTAGGATTATTGAAGAAATCCCTAGATTTAGTTGTTTTTATAATCTTTCCATTGTTGAATATATATCACTTTTCCTGGATGGAAGTGAGTAGGAACTAAATCAATGATAGCTCATTTTGTTATGAAAAGATTTCTAAATCCTCAATAGATGGATTCCCATTTGCTTTTGACTTCTCAAAGATCAGATTAGCAAGAGCAGTGACTGGCAGGAAAAATAGACCATATATGAGAAAATGGCCAAGATGAGAGAAGTTCAAAAGGAGAAATAAAACTCTGGTCTGATGTATAAATTGTATCTTACTCAATTATGTCATTCAATATATTTACAGGAAAGTACTGTTTTTCTTAGCTTAAAAATCCAAATGACTCTCCTGTGGCTCTCTCTTTGATTTCTCCCCCATTTCTATTGTTTTTAACAAACTAGAACAGAATGAATGCTTATTGTCATTTTATTTTCACTCTACCTCATCTTACCCCAATCTAAGTCCATGGACCCTGTTTCTTTTATCAGTTAAAATCTCAGAGAAAGTGAGCCATTTCACTGATTGATAAGTGTTAATGGTGTTATGAATGAAACCAGAGATGATTCTGGAGAACTAAGAGAAAAGGGTTGCTTCTCTCTCAACCCCAAGACTAGAGATTTTCTTTGGATGGAGTAGACTGAGCTATTAGAATGGTGGCTTTGGAAAGTCAAGGCCTGCTTCTAATCAGCAAAGGAGAGGTCTGGGCTGTTTGCAATTATAAAGAGTTCTGTGAAATCTAGGGCATATGGAAAGAGCTTCAATATTGAAGAGGTGACTGTTAACTTTGTGTGTTTAACAATATTACAGATGATCTGCATGTCATTTGACAGTCACAAGTTTTCGATGATACTGAGAGACAAAATGTAAGATGAGTCTTGGATTTCTATGAATGGCTTCAAAATTGTCAAGAGATTTACCTACTGGAATTAAATAGGGATATGGTGACATATTTGAGGTTATTTATAGAAAAAAGAGATAAATAATGTGACATAGTTTTCCCCCCTTCTTCCAATGGAACTAGAAACCCTTCCAAAAAACTGTAAAACAAGAAATAACTATTCCATCTTAGTATGAGAACTAAGGCTTATATTACTTAAATATTTATTAGCTTTGTTTGTTTGTTTTAGGGTCACACCCATTAGTGCTCAGGGGTTACTCCCAGGATGTCAGGATTCAAACCACTATCCTTCTGCATGCAAGGCAAACACCCTATCTCCATGCTATCCCTCTAGCCCCTATTTATTAGCTTCCAATAGAGATCTAAGTCTTTGGGATCTATCAATCAAATTACTTTTCTTAGATGCATACCTGGAAGGCTACTTGGGACATTTGAAAGATGTTTTATAAGGGAAACAGAAAAAAATATTTAGTCCTTATTTAGTTACTTCTCACTGCTGGTTTTCTCATGAGTGAGAATGTGAACTTGGATGGATTGACCCTTTTAGTGCTGATGATGTTATTCTGAATATTGACCATCTTAGTTGCTAAATTTTAGAAATGCTTCTAGATTGCATTTGCCTATGTATCATCTAGTTAGGGGTTTGCATTTAGATGATCAATAAATATTCCACAGTTACCCTTCCTGCTTAATGGCATTATATAACAAGCATTTTCAAACTCAGAGGGATGAGTCCTAAGATGTAATTTACATAAGGGTTCATTTCTCTCTTCTTGAAAGCTTCAAGTGCAGATTCTATTCTGAAGAAGCCATGCAAAGCACTGATTTACAGTTCTATAATCTTATGGTTAGAAATCTTTTCGCTGGATCAACAGAAGGAGTGGCAAAGGGGACTAAAAGTAGCTAGGAAGATTTGCTTTCTCACTGCTGGTATATAAAGATTAATGAGGGACTTAAGTGGCACTTAGTTGACAAGAATTTGTGATTAGATGGAAAGAGAGCTATTGGAAATTCTGGAGAATGATCATTTAAACTTCTTCTGCTCTTATGATATCTTCTTTACCTAGACCATTCCACCAGTGCACCATTTATAGGAGGAGCTATGAAAATGCTAGAACTATGCACTCTGTTGCTCATAGAGATAGAATTGCCAGATAGTCACAGAATCTGAAAGCCTCTATAAATCAGTGTTTGCAGGTGTTGCATAGTTAGCAGATACATAAGAGTTGTGGCTTTGTTTTTCAGCTTTGAATCCAACTGTTTTTCTTCTGGGATGCTACTGTCTATTGTCTGAACATTTCCTTGTGTGAAGTCTTCATCTAGTAATCCCCAAATATATCATTTTTAATATGGAATAGCTTTTATGCAGTTGGCTGAGGAGAGCAATTATTTACTTTATGGCCATACCAATATTTCACATCTTTTTATTGGAATAAAATTATTATTAACTCTTGTTTTAACCTATGAATAGAGTGAGTCTTGCCCATATGCTTGATCTAGAATAGGTATGGTCTTGCATAGGTAGTATTTTATTTTATTTGCCTTTGGGTAATATTCAGTAATGCTTGGGTTACTCCTGACTCTGCACTCAGGAATTACTCATGGAAGTACTGGGGGGAGTCCATATAGGATGCCACAGATCAAAACAAGGTAGACACATGCAAGGCTAGTGCCTTACAGTCTGTATTATTTTTGAGCCCCCCTGTAAAAGTGATTTTTGTTGTACTATGCTTTCAAGATTCCATCACAAATTATCTGTAACATAAACTGTCTTCATGTGTCTGATAAATACAAATTTTGAGAGGGTCCTATTCCAATTCTCTTGAATTAGAATGATTGTAGAAGTTTCTCATATTTTTCAGATCCCTTGAAAATCCATTTGTAACTTAAATTTTAAAAGGCCACCTTCTCATTCCCTCTACCATTAAATTTTATTTATGAAATTTACTTCACTTTACTCATGCTTCTCATAATAGTAGCACTTTTGATTTTTCCATTCCCAGAGAAGCTGGGATAGATTTTCAATTTAGCTCACTTTCTTCATTTCATTAGGCCCATTCCAGTAGCACACTGTAAAAATTTTACCTTGTGCAACCAGCCAACAACTGCTAACTTAACTTCAGAACTTGCAGTTTCTTCCAGTTTCCATCAAATTATAAGAAGATGCAGCCATCAGTGTGGACTTTGTAGCATCATAGCCCTCCCTGAGTCTTTGCCTGTTTACTTTCAAGCAAAGAGCAGCTCATATATGAAAAATGATTGGCAATAAGTGTTGAGAGACCCTCAAACTTTTGCCCCATTTTATTTTGGTGGGTGATGATGAGTTGTTCTTGCCTTCTGCATCAGCTTGGTTACCAGTTGAACTCATTGGCTCAGTACTTCTGACTGATGATCAGCATCACTCTATTCTATTGTGTGACAGAATTTTCTAGTCATATTTTATGATCTGAAATGACCTGTAGGTGTATTGCAGTATCATTGATGTTTATAGTTTTCACTTTCCTTCTAGTATGATAGTGACTTCAGACTCTTGGTTTGGGTCCCAACCAATGTTGCTACCTCTCTGTATCCCAAACTTTCTAGTTTAGAATCTTGTTATGTTATCAAATATTGCTAGGGGAACCTTGTTAGCAGTGTAGTTATGCCTTATCTCAGAAAAGCAAAACTTAAAGCATAAGCAAACATAATTAAAGAAATGCTCTATACTAAAATATGTGTATTAGAGCATTCTAAATTATTTTATATGATTCAGGGGCCAGAAATATGACTAAAACTGAATATTTAGCAAAACTCTAGCATGGCTAAAGCCTTAGGTTTAATCCTAGGCACCAAATAGCTCCTGACTACCTATGTGTGTGACCCTTATTGAAAAATAATAATGAAAGATGTAATGTGATAATATGTATGTTTCTTTACTGCTACAATGAACAGCTAGAAAGATCTCAGTTTGGTTTTCTATAGGTGTGAAGCACTAATCATAAGTAATTCATTGAGATATCTATAACAACTGAGATATAATGTAAAAATTAGATAATTTTCCCTTCTAACTCTTCCTAACGTGGACTGTTGCTGGATACTGGACTTAGCCCTAAAAGAACTCCCAATGCAAGAACTCTACCCAAGACCCCCCTGCCTCATATCTTTTACCAATCTCAAGAAGGGCAGGGTGTGTGATGAAAAGGCACCTGGGAACCCACACCCCACAAGAAAATCTCAAAAGACGAGAAACCTATACTTACATCATAAGTATAAGACCTGTGCAACACTCCGTAGAATAAAAGTGCGGTCGTTCCTGAACTTCCCATCTCCACCCCCGCTGACCGGGTTTCCCCGGGAAGCTTTCAGACCTCCGCAACCTGTTTATTTTTTTTATTTCATTTTACTTAAAATCATTTTTCTCTATACATATGTGAGGAAAATATATTTTTTATTTCTATTTCTATCTTTTTTGGTGTGTGACTTGCTTCTCCGCTCTTCTCTTTCCACCCCCAAATGCACCGGCAATATAATGAAGCACCATTTCTTCCTGCAAAGGCACACTAAAAAAGGGGAAATCTCATGTATATAAGCAAGCTCTTATCTACTAGGGATAGGAACTCATACTTATTTACAATACAGGGGAATCTCCCACCTTGAAAATATGTCATGTGACCCATCTTAGACTCCAGGAGATTACACACCAACTGTCCAGCCTTGAACCCTGAACCCCAAACATAGAAATGACACAGTTCTTCACAACAGCTACATGTTGCTCGAACACCAACATGTGCCAGTCCTAATATGATATCCTGACAACGAGGAAACTGGAAACAAATGGACATAAGAACAGGTTATCCTACCCCACCCACCAACTAACGATAAAACAAAATCAGAAGACTTGTTACACTTTGGGCTGTGGAAAAGCCAAGAACGTGATCTACAGATGACTGGCTGATAGAACCATGACTGGGCAGTATGTATTCTGGGACCAACAAGAAAGCCCTAGTCTAGGATTTGTTCTATGACCTGCACAACAACTATGATTTCTAATTCTAGAGACCTGACTGAGGCAATTGCAACTGAATGGATCTTCTAGAAACATAACGAAAAATGATATCCCAGGCTCCATCCGAAGTTCAGCGCAAGGGCCAAGACCACCAACCACAGAAGACAGATTAAAATGACACTGAGAAAACAGAACTTCTAAAATCACAAAGAAAGACTTCATCATAAGTTCCACTCCTTAACCTGTGCAGAGACTGAGATCTCTAGATATAGAGGTATGATTTTTATCATCCAGATTGGAGCAGAAGTCCTCCATACACCACAAAAGCACCAAGGGGAGAGTAAATGAATTTGAAAGGAGTCTATAGATAATCCCATGGCAATATATTCCAAGAGTGGAGAAAACCTGTACCTCTTAGGCCAAGGGGATTCCTGTTTTAAATAACTCCAATATTTACTGTGCCTATGCAGGAGGGAAAAAAAAAAAAAAGAAAGAGACAAAAAGAACAAAATAATCTTTTTCTTAATCTAGTTTTTGTCGATCTCTTTGTTTTGGGGTGGATATTGAAGTAGTTGTCCATTTTTTTATTTATATATTTACTTTTTTCTTTCTTCTTCTCTTCTTCCTTTTTGCGCTCAGTCATGTCTTTTATCTCATGACCATGACAATTATGTGGTGCATATCTTTATTGCTGCAGTGCTTACTGGATATCTTATTTGATACTTCTTTTTGAACTGTTGTGGTATTTCACCTTCTTTTTTCCCCTTCATCTCTCAAACTGAGGATGAGAGCCTCTATAAGGACTCTGTCCATAGTTGGCATGGTTGAATTTTACCCTATTTTATTACTTTTCTTTTCCTCAAACAAAACCACATAATTTGAACTATCTAGTCCCGCCTCCCAATTAGAGGGGGAAGTAATGGAGGTACCAAGACCAAACAGTTATAAGATCACTAAGTAATAAAGTAGACACAGAGGGGCCCACTCATTCTAGCAGCCCCTGGGATGAAAGTGAAGGATATAGGAGGCAGGATGGGAGCAGAGGTGGAGGGAGGACAATTCGGTGGTGGGAATTTTTCTGATTCAATGTTAATATGTACCTGGAATATTACTGTGAACAATATGTAAGCCACTATGATTAAAATAAAAATTATATTAAAAATGAGATAATTATATAATTTGTAGTGGAAAAATCACAAGTATTGCCAATAAAATTCGAATCACTTATTTTAAAGATACTTTTTATGTCAGTTGAATTATAGAAAAAAGAGATATTATTTTCTGTTTAAGTTCATGTTTCCCCCAAATTCTAAGAGCTTCATGGATCTTGTTTGGTACTCTCAGTTTTATAAGAAAAAAAATCCCTAAATGTAAAAATTAAATACTAAGATCATATTGTTCATTATTGGCTACATAGAATTTGAAGTTGGTTCTGTTTTCTATAGCACAAGATGGCATTTATTGGTGGTTTTCTTCTATGATTTTACCATAGTTGGGTTTTCTTTATATTATATTTGATTCTTGCAATTATCTTTCCATGAAGTGCTTTCATTTATTCTGAATATTGGTGCAGTGTGTATGTCAGGATTAAAATTTTTTTCTTTAGAAATAATGGCAGTATACCTATATGTTCACATATTTTTGTGTCATCAAAGCAACAAGCTCATATTAAAGAGAAATAGGAGAATGATAACTACTTGACAGAAAGGGTTTTAATTTTCTGAACAGTGCTAATTTGAAATTTATTTGATTGAACCTAACAATGTGAACAAGATAAGAAACCCAGTGAGAGATCTTCAGAGATTAACTAAATTAATAAAACCATATAAAGAAAGGAATCTGAATGATTCATTTGAAGTACTGGAGAATTAGAATATTTTATAATGAATCTGTCAGACTTTATTTAGATATGGACTTTTTTTCCCTGAATGAAGAATAGAATTTTAGGGACCACTCAGACTCTTTATCACTAGGGTTTTATTCATTTGCATTTTTCTTGTCACTTCACTGTTAACTTAAACTATTTTATTAATTTGAGTAAAAGTTATTAATATTTCAATGTTATTCTTTTTAAAAGTATATTTATCTCCTCTATGGGGTTATGTGCTTTTTGAACTTAGGGAGCTGGCATTAGGCATTGTTTCATTGCTTCTTTAATAGCCCTTTGAATAGTGTTTGGCTATATGCATGTGGATACTGTATCCTAAAATCTTACTTCACACCTATGGTTGACAGATGTTAGCCTCATCAGACTTTAATTTATTTACCTAATAATATTTATGTGGAGTTAAGTGGGGTGAAACACAGCATAGGTTTGAATAGGAATTTATTGCCACTATTCTTGTTATTATGCACTAGTTATTTGATTTGCTGCTTCTTACTTGTTAGTATCCAGAGTGTCTCTTTTACACAACAGCTGTAAAGCTTAAGGAGTTCATGACACTAGGTTTCTCCTAGACAATTTTGTGATGGCTGATTGAAGATGTGTCACTTGTTTGTCACTTCTTTCTAAGAATTGATTTCATCGACGAAAGACATGTTTTCTCATTTATTAGAGCCCTAGACATCTGAGCATCTCCAGGTGGCCCCTGGGGTCCCTGACACTAGTGTCTAAGTAGCACTTCATTCAGGGACTCAAGTATCAACTAAAGTGTCTGTCTACCTAAGAATTTCTATGAGTGACTTGTAAGACCCTGAGGACTTTAAAGGCTCCTTACACAAAGAGATGTTTTATGTTTGAAAATTTTAATCAGTCTATCAAATGATTTGGATCTGGATTCAATCTGAAGCTGGATTTGGAAATTTCTCCTAGTGTGAACTGTTTTTCATACAGAGGACAAAACAAAACACAAAACTAGTAACTCTTCTGACATAGGCAGACAACCTTTCTTCCTCTGTATAGGTTCACACGCTAGATAGCAGGGAAAGAAATTTGCTCTATTGAGCATGCTCAGACCCTTCTTTCAAATAAAGGGGTACACAATATTCAATGCAAACAAGCTGTGCAATTAATTTGAGAACTGTGCTTACCCTGAGGCCAGAGAGTATAGATAACTAGTGTTTAGTTGACTGTGGAAATGTGGGTGTTATGGTGGTAAAACCGCACTCCTGAAAAATATAAATATTAATTTTCTTGAAAACCACTGTCACTTCAATAAAAAATAAAAACAAATAATTCATAGCGGAATCAGTCACTCTTCATCTCAAGAAGGACTAAATGAAGCAGGCAGAGAGAGGCAATGCATTCCCTCAACTCAGTAGTTTTCATGGTCCCTGAACAAGAAATATTAGTCTTCTGGGATGGTAAAATGCACATTCTGGGATCACATGCCAGAGTTTCATAACTAACCTTGTTGGTATGTCAATCTGGGTTTCAACAAGCCCTGCAGGCAATTCCAATATAGGCGACTTGACTATAGTTTTAGCTAAGTGATCCTCAACTCTCTTATACAATTTCTCCTGAGAACTTTCCAAAAATAAGGTTTTTGTCCCAAAGAGAAAAAAAAACCTTAGTGAATCAAGGATAGGTCTTTGGTATATTTTGAAAGGTCCATAAATGATGCTGGTGGGCAGCCATATTCCCCTTGCTAGTGCATTGAAGTTCCCATTGTAACTCAAGCTGTTCAAATGGAAATAGAAATTGCAGGGAAAGAGAAATGTATGAATTCCAGAATGACAGAACTCTGTCCTGCCACTTGGTGTTTTCTTTCCTTCCATCTCACTCATGGCATTGTGAATGTTATACTGTGCCTCCTAAGATGCAGTTTTATCACAGCCAAGGGCTCATCTAAGTGCCTGGTGAGTGGTGAGTTCCTGGCAGGGGTAGGGTGAACACATCATAGTGATAGCTGGCCAAATCTCACTAGCTTCTAGAACTGCCTCTTAGAAGTACTTTGTTTCTAGCTTTAGAAACAATAGAAACATTTTCAGAGAGATAGCATAGAGGTAAGGCATTAGCCTTTCACGCAGAAGGTTATCGGTTGGAATACCTGTGTTCCACTTGGTCCCCTGGCATGCCAGGAGCAATATCTGAGCATGGAGCCAGGAGTATCCCCATAAACACTACCAGGTGGGACCCAATAACCACAAAAGAGAGTGAGACAAGAAGCTCAAAATAATCTTTTTTAATTTATTTATCCTATTACTATTTTATTTTTCTCTTACCTAGTTTTTGCCGACCTTCTCATTTTGGTGTAGATATAGAAGTAGTAGTCCACTATTTTCCTTATATATATATACTTTTTCTTTCTTCTTTTCTCTTTGATTTTTTGCGCTCTGTC
>PVKC010012626.1:0-23597 GCA_004027635.1 Crocidura indochinensis
GAACAGGAAGCAAAAAACATTTAGTCATAACCAGTGAACCAAACCGCAATCATTTATTCTTTGTTCATTGTCCTATTTTATTGAACAGAGATTATGAGAGTTTGTTTTTTTTTTTTTTGCCTTGGATTTACTAATATGGGAAAATGTATTAAGATTACCAATCCTACAGGTGATGATATCTTTTGGGAGGGGGATTTGGCACACCCAGGTGTGCTCAGGGATTTCTCCTGGCTCTGTGCTCGGAAATTACTACTGGCAGTCTTTGGGGACTATATGGGATGTTGGGGATCTAACGAATCCACGTTGGACACATACAAGACAAACACCTTACCACTGTGCTATCACTCTGGATCTTTTTGTTTTGTTTTGTTTTTTGGGTCACAGCCGGCAGTGCTCAGGGGTTACTCCTGGCTCTATGCTCAGAAATCGCCCCTGGCAGGCACAGGGAACCATATGGGATGCCAGAATTCAAACCACTGTCCTTCTGCATAAAAGGCAAACAAACGCCTTACCTCCATGCTATCTCTCCGGCCCCTACTCTGGCTCTTTTGATATAGAAAGTGATCTTCTTTGAGAACCAAAATGCAACAGTAAAAGCAAACCCAGGGAGAATTTGCCCTTGGCTCTGCAAGCGGTGTTAATCTCTATTTGCTCTCAGACGTCTATCACTGTTAGGTCTCATGTCTTTGGGTTTAGTCTAGAAAAGTTACCAGATTTCCTGTTTCTAAATAGCAGGTCATGGAATTTCTTAGCCTGCATCATCAGGTAAGCCAACTCCTTATAATAAATTTCTTTCTTTAGATCTCATAATATCCGATTGTTTTTTTTCTCTGGAGAACCCATATATACTCTGTAACAAGAGATGTATGTAATGATTGAGGTAGAAAAGGGAGTATATTGAGAGGGAAGGGACTGATAATTACTGAGTTTTACTCTCTAGACATTAAGAAGAAAATTAAGACTATGCACAAATTGTTGTAAAAAAATAGTTTCCCATTCAGTTATAACCTGCATATTATTCTGGATATTTATCTGCCCAAATTATCAGGAATTTCGTTGTTTCCTATACTATTC
This sequence comes from Crocidura indochinensis, assembly GCA_004027635.1. Taxonomy (NCBI): domain Eukaryota; kingdom Metazoa; phylum Chordata; class Mammalia; order Eulipotyphla; family Soricidae; genus Crocidura; species Crocidura indochinensis. The sequence goes on from PVKC010012626.1 coordinate 1,075, forward strand.
AGCAAATTACCTCAGCTCTTCCTTCCTTCCTTCCTTCCTTCCTTCCTTCCTTCCTTCCTTCCTTCCTTCCTTCCTTTCTTTCTCTCTCTCTTCCTTCCTTCCTTCCTTCCTTCCTTCCTTCCTTCCTTCCTTCCTTCCTTCCTTCTTTTCTTTTTCCTGTTCTTTTGTTCTTCCTTTATTACTTTCATTTTGGGAAGACCTATCTAGTAGTGTTTAGGATTTATTCTTGGCTCTATATTCAGAAGTCATTTCTGGTGGTACTTGGGGATCATCTAAGTTTCTAGACATCACACTGGGGTTGTCTACTTAGAAAACAAGCACTTTAACCCCTAAATTAATTCTCTGGCCCCACAAATTAATCTTTTCTATAATTAATTTTTTACTCTATAGTGCCTTTTTTATATCAGGCATATAGATGAAAGATATTTTCTATGACATATTTCATATGATATACATATCTATTGGTTTTTGAATCACAACCGGCAGCGCTCAGTAGTTACGCCTGGCTTTGAGCTCAGAAATTGCTCCTAGCAGTCACGGGGGACCATATGGGATGTTGGGATTCGAACCACCTTCGTCCTAAAGCGGCTGCATACAAGGCAAATGCCCTACTGCTGTGCTATCTCTATGGCTCTATATGATATAGATTTTTGATATATTTGCAACTTCTATTAAGATTTTCTTTGAAAAAATTTTTTTTTGGTTTTTGGGTCACACCTGGCAGTGCTCAGGGGTTACTCCTGGCTCTATGCTCAGAAATCGCTCCTGGCAGGCTCTGGGGACCATATGGGATGCTGGGATTCGAACCACTGTGCTATCTCTCTGGCCCCTCTTTGAAATTTTTTTTTTGTTTTGGTTTTTGGGTCACACCCGGTGACGCTCAGGGGTTACTCCTGGCTATTCGCTCAGAAGTCGCTCCTGGCAGGCACGGGGGACCATATGGGGAACCGGGGGATCGAACCGCGGTCCGTCCTAGGTTAGCACAAGGCAAGGCAGGCACCTTACCTTTAGCGCCACCACCCGGCCCCCAGAAATTTTTTAACTTCACCAATTCCTTTTACATTTTTCTTCATGTGTTAAAATCTTTATTTAATTTTTCTTCATTTAAGACTGCATACCTCACAGAGCACGGCTTTGGATATGCTTTCTAATGCTCCCATGGTATCAGTAAATCTTAGATTCACTTTCCTGCTATCTTTTCTACACACAAACCTGTCATCAGTGTTTCTGGGGGAGTACAAGGTTGAAAGCTATACATCTAAAGAAAAACTCATCCTTGTTTCTCTGCTCTTAATGAGAGAAAAAGTGGGGCAGAGATAAAGTCTACAGAGGTTGGCTTTGCAGGTAGCCAATGTAGATCTGATTGTCAGCACACATGTGATAACCCAAGCAACATCAGGTTGTCTGCTGAGCATTACAGTGGATGACTTCCGCCAATAATTTGTGTGTATGTAAAGTAAGGTAGTTTTTATTGAAAGAAACTCATTTAGAAAGATATGGGTAGGGGCGGGGCGGGGAAAAAAAAAGAAAGATACGGGTAGAGAAAAAGAGAGTAATATATGGCTAAGAAAAAACATAAGCTTCTCCAGAGTGGGAAAAAATAGTTTTTTTTAAAAGAGAGAACTTGGCATTTTCATATAATTTGCTCTTATTCCTATGAAAATCTCTGTGCTTTATCCTATATTTTTGTATAACCAGGCCATGGTTGGTGCTTTCAAGCCCACCATGCATATTTGAATGATTTTGAATTACAAAGGGAAGAGATTTATTTTCCTTTAAAGTGGTATCTGTTTCTATGGGGCAAATAGGCAGAATAATTCAGCTTAATTCACTATATTCCAGTAGCACTCAGCAATCATGTCCCAATGGATTGGGGGCATTACTGGCAACACTCCTCTAACATCTATTTATCTTCTTATAAGTTCAATATTTCATTAGGTTTTGTGATGATACTGATTTTGCAAGGTAGTAATATCTATCCCCACTTTCACATATAGATACAGGAGCTCAGAAAGGCAAAATACAAGTATTTACCTACATGAATAAAAGCAAGTGGCAGAGATGTGACTCAGATTCGCTTTGAATACACACCTGGTTTTCTGTACACTGTGGCTGGACCAAGGGTTTCAACATTTCTGCTTCAGTTATGCCATTGTGTCAGGAAGTAATGTTTCCTTTCTGAATTGCCTTTCAAGATAATCAACACCTAGGCATTTAAGCACTACCATTTTGAAAACTATTTCTGAGATAACTATTTCCAGAATGTAATATATGTTTCTACCTTTTTAAACAGGGGACACTGAATAGTTTTTAACTTTGTTTGATGATTCATATCCTCTTTATGAACATCAATTATTATATAATTCCATAAGATAAGGAGTTTAAGTATCTTGCCCCAGGATAGACAGCTGTTAAGTGGGAAAACCTTTCAAACACAGGCAGTCTGGCTCCAGAGCTAGAGTTCTTAGCAACCCAGCTGGGATACCTCACAGCTTCAGAGATTATAGTGGGCTGGAAATGACTCTGCCCTATAGGTTGGCTGGTTTGGTTAAAAAAGAAAAAGTAGGAGGCAGGACCTGAAACCAGCAAGTAATCCTAGCCGAGGGGAAGAGGAGGGACCCCATGAATGATATTTCAAAGCAGAGAAATACTGGTTTATGACGGATGTCCACAAAGAGTTGAATGCTAGTTAGAGTTGTGTTTTAATGCAAAACAAAATGTTGGTGAGGGTGGGGCTTGATGGGTAGTGGTGGTGGTGGAGAGATGATATGAGTTAAAGCTCTTGCCTTGCATATAGGCAAGCCAGATTCAATACCAGCCACCACATATCCTTAGTCACTGCCACGAGTGGTCCCTGAGCATAGATTTAGGAGTGAGCCCTGAACACTACCAGGTGTGGCTCCCAATATCCAAACAGCAAACAATAGCAAACAAATAAACACAGAAAAAGCAAACAGACCACCCAAAAAGTGAATAATGGGGTGGAGAGGTGAAGGGGAGTGGGAATAGGACAGGGAAGAGAATACAACAAAAATAAGTTGTTAACCCAGAGAGAGGGTACTGAGAAGTGGTAAAGTGTCTGCATGAAACCCTATTTGTAACAATACTTCGAGCCACTGTGCCCAAAGTTAATAAAACAAGAGTCTCTAATAGAGGCAGACTTGTGGGTAGGAGGGAAATGAGGGGCATTGGTAGAGGATGTAGTATGTGTGTTGAAATAATATATACATGAAAACCAATCATAAATAACGTTGTAGTCCAGGGTGACAAAATAAAATGTATTAATTAATTAAATTAATTAAGAAATAACTATCAAGGATTCTATAATAATAAAGCTGAGATAAGGTATATATTAGAGGGTCTTAGGAAAACTGTTAAAAAACTCCTGTCCTGCTCAGTGTCTGAAAATAACCTCAAGGCTCAGAAAGGCAGATGGAACCATAGTATGCCTATATTATGGTTAAAGCTAATTTAGAAGCCCTAGAGTATTCTGGGATGCAATGTAATACAAAATTCATTATATTTATTTAATTGATTAGTAAGGTCAAGGTGAAGAGTATTGAGGAGCAGAGAACTTCACATAACTAGTGATAGGAAATGTTCACTGGTGAAGGGATGAGTGTTGGACATTGTATGACTGAAATTCAATTACAAATAATTTTATAACTGTGTATCTCTAAGTAATTCAATCAAAAACTTTATCAGGGGGCCCAGGAGATAGCATGGAGGTAAGGCATTTACCTTTCATGCAAAAGGTCATCAGTTCGAATTCCGGTGCCCCATATGGTCCCCCCGTGCCTGCCAGGAACAATTTCTGAGCATGGAGCCAGAAGTAACTCCTGAGCACTGCCGGGTGTGACCCAAAAACCAAAAAAAAAAAAAAAAAAAAAAAAACTTTATCAAAAAATAGTAAAATGTATTTTTTTTTGTTTTGGAGTCACACCCGGTGGTGCTCAGGGTTTAGGCTCTGTGCTCCAAAGTCACTCCTGGCAGGCTCTGGGGACCATATGGGATGCTGGGATTTGAACCAGGGTCCGCTGTGTGTTGACCACGTGCAAGGCAAATGCCTTACCACTGTACTATCACTTCAACCAAAGTCAAATGTATTTTTTCCTGCCTTCTTTCTCACAGAGAAGTAAGTCAGAGTGAAGAAAAGGCCAGAACAATTGTATAGTGGATACAGTATTTGCTTTGCACCCAGCTGACTCAGGGTTTGACCCCCAATATCCTATATGGTCCCCTAAGTCCCATCAGGAATGATCTCTGAGCAAAGAGGCAGGAATAAGCCCTGAACATTGCCAGCGGTGATCTAAAACAAAACAAAACAAAACTAGTGAAGGAAAAACAGAAATGACATTCATTAATTAGGGTCTTTTTTTTTTTTTGCATGAAAGGTAATCGTAGATACCCAGCCAACATGGCAATGAACGAATTTTAATTGCACATTTCGCAACTTTTCAGCCATACCATGTTTATTGACAATTAGTACTATTTTTAATCTCATCTTGATTGTAATTTTGGGCAATATTAGTGGAAGATACAGGAGTAAAACTGAGATACTGAAGTGGAGATTAAGTTTAAATTGTGAGATCTTATTTCAGCCATTGTGAGGTCTAATCTATGCAATATTAATAATGGGAGTGGGGTGTCAGTTGAAAGCAAACTGTTAACCATTATTTTGTCTTTAATGACAAAATTGCCTACAGCTAGCTAGTTATAGGATGAAAATGCTTGGAGTGAAAAACGTAGAGGGAGCCTATAGGTAATTGAGCCAGTTTCGAAAAGTGATGGTGATAGAAGAGTTTGGAGGGGTTGGCGAAGGATAAATAAATGAGTAAAGAGGACCTGAGAGATAGTACAGCAGGTAGGGCATCTGCCTTGCACTTAGCTGACCTGGGTTCAAATATCCCCACCCCGGCATTCTACATGGTCCCCAGAGCACCATCAGGAGTAATTCCTGAGAGTAGAGCCAGGAGTAACCCCTGAGCATCCTAGTATGTATGGCCTGAACTTGCTCCTTCAAAATAATGAGTCAAGTCTCCTCTGACTTCAAGTCATTAAAACTATGAACAGAGTTGAATTTTTAGCTTTCCCCTCAAATTGCTCCTTTTTGTCTACTGGCAGAAGCCTCAAAGTTAGAGTCGAGACATTTGCTAAGCTGAGAGGTTGGCCCTGAGGTCTCAAACAGGATCTGTGGCTCTTCCCATCTAGAGGTGCTCCCAGTCAGAGAACATCCCCAGGAAGCTCTAATCCCCGACTCCTGCAGCAATAGTCAGAGTTTGGGGGTTGTGGGGGCATATCAGGTTCTTCTGGGTACCTGGGACAGCACCAGTGCCACTTGGCTTAGGCCTGCATGGTGATTCTGTTGGATCATGTACCACACACCTGGCATCTGAATGTGTAATAAGCTACCCTAGGACCAGGAATGTGCAGTCAGGAAGAATGGCAAAGATCTAGGTGATTCTTGGGACCTTAAATGGTAGAAATCTTCTAGGGGAGCCTGGATGAAATGATTTCTTCTCATTTAATGTCTTGGTATCAGATTCTCTGAGATGAATTTAGAGAAGTGTGGAAGGGAGTTCTGGGGATCCATTTTAGTGCTAGAGACAACAGTTACCCCATTGCCTGAAGATTACAGGGAGAGGCAGTGGACACTGAGCATTAGGGAACAATGAGAGATCTTGGAGATCCGGTTCTGAGCTCAGATAGTTTTTTCTGTGGAGTCAGAAAAATGGTTTCCACAAAGCACTGTAGTTACCAGATTGGGCCTCCACTCCAGGGAGTCTCAGTGTCCAAGAAGATTAAGCTGATACTTGATGAAGCCAACCTGATAATCTCTTTCTCCAGTGAAAGAACTGGGGTCTTTAGCTACTTGAGGGGTGGGGGAAGTGGGGCCTCCTGAGAGAGATCAGAGGGCAGCCAGGATGGTTAAGAAAAGCAAGCCCAGGGACCGGGCGGTGGCGCTGGAGGTAAGGTGCCTGCCTTGCCTGCGCTAGCCTAGGACGAACCACGGTTCGATCCCCCGGTTTCCCATATGGTCCCCCAAGCCAGGAGCGACTTCTGAGCGCATAGCCAGGAGTAACCCCTGAGCGTCACTCGGTGTGGCTCAAAAACTAAAAAAAAAAGAAAAAAAAGGAAAAAGAAAAGCAGGTCCAGAAACAGTGATTTAGAAGAAAGATGTTAGAGGAAGAGTGTCTTAAACTTGAACCTGCATTGCTGGTTGGGACCTGATATCCTCCAGCCCAGTCCTACCATCTGTCAAATTCTGGTGTCATTGGTAATTCCCTGGAAAATCACCAGCAGGTAAATTGTTGGAGTCCAGCACCGGGTGAATGGGCCTGAAGCAGGGCGCCACAAGGATTAAGAAAAGCAGACATAATATAGGAAAGCATGAGGTCAGGTGGCTCCCAGCCTCGTGGACTGAGTGCCCTGACTATCCCCCATGTATGACATTTATTGTTCAGTGCCAATCAACATGGGAGGAAGTGCAGATGTTGGTAACAGACAAAAGGATTTATCTAAGGTTAATCAAACCTAAATCTTACATGGGTCTTTACATCTCAAAAGGGGTGTGTGAAGAGAGAAAGCTTTCTTTGCTGGTGCCTGAGTTCAGGTAATTCAAATTAAGAATCCTTAATCTCTTTCCACCATTCTCCATGGACTATCCACTCTCTAGCTAAACTTATTTATTTCTGGGATGACTTCATAGACAATAAATGAATGAGGAAGAAAAGAACAGACTAAAACAAAAAGAGACTGCCTGGCTCCTAGAATGAGCCAATTCAAATAGGAAGTAATTGCAAGAGACAATGTGTTGTGACAGTAGTTATTTTTATAACACATAAAATAATTTAAAAATATATAAAAGCTCCCGGGTTTAGGCACCAAAAATATGTAAAAACGGATCAGAGATACAATATAATGAGAAGGGCACTTGCCTTGCATGCAGTTGAGCAGGATTTGATCCTTGGCATCCCTTATAGTCTCCCAAGCCTGCCAGGAGTGCAAAACTAGAAATAACTCTCGAGCATTGCTGGGTGTGTCCCCAAGCAAAACAAACAAAAATTAATATTTAAAGGAAACAAAAGCAACTTCCGGGAGCTTTATTTTCTTATCCCCTAGCTCTTCATTTATGCTTCTGAGGCAGGTGGAATCATGCATTCACTGAATATTTACTTAGCAGCTATCATGCTCTAGGCAATGTGTTAGATGCTGGAACAGTGTTGAATAAAGTTGGGATGGTTCCTAGTGAGCTGGATGAGACTGACAATGCCAAGCAACGTGGAGAAAGCAGGAGGCATCAGGTTAGCAAGCTTGAAGTTGGATGCTATTTTGTTTAGCACTGTGGAAGGGGCTTAGGAGATCCTGAGCAGAAACCTCTAAGATGCAAATAAACAGAGCCCAGTGCTGTTAAATAATGGACTGTAGAGGTGCAAGGACAAGACCAGGAGAGGGAGTGTTCTGAGCTGGACAGTCACCAAGAGGAAATTGATGTCACTTGAGAGAAGACAGAAAAAGTAGTGATGGCAGTGAAGGGCCCTCCCAGGCAGAAGAAAGTCCAACCTCCCAGGATATGGTGCAGAATGAAAGAACTTGACTTTTGCTCTCTGTAAGACTTGAGAGTGACTATTTCACCTATGGTCTTGGGTCACACAGTGACTCTGAACACTGAGGACAAGGGCTTTGGGTCACAAAATATCAGTTTGATTGGTCTCTGGAATGGCTGAAGACTAAATGGGAGCTCAAGATTTTACCTGATTTAATTTTCACCCTTTTTTTTTAGGTATAATAAACCAGGCCCATGTGTAAAAACCTATGTCAGTGAGTTAGTTCTGTGAGTCCAAGCCGGTCTTGGGGATGCTGAGCTTTTCATTGATGTTAGAGGTGGGTGCTTTTGTGACTAACTTGACTGACCTCTATTGACCCTTGGATCCATAAGAGGGTGGTCTGGTAAAAGCTTGTGTTTAGAACAGTGATAAGTTGTAGAGCAATTGTACAAGCCACTGTGCTTGTTGATAAGGGTTTTGAGTGGATGGGAAGGATGGAGAGGAGAGGTGATGAGAACATCTAGTAGGCTATTCAAAGAGAGTGTGGGGACTAACGATGGTGGTTTGGACCAGCTTAGCAAGAGGAATTGTGTTAGATTATATTGGAAAGTAGTTCATTGGAAGGTAGACCTAATGGGATTTGGAATCTTGCTCAGATATATTGGAAGGGAGAGCCAAAAGGATTTGCCAATGCAATGGGAGTGGAACACAAGAGAAAGAGTAGATGAGGATGGAGAAAGCAGACATGGAGAAGGTTGACAGGGGAAGAATATGGAGTGGGAAGAATGAAATAATATTAGGTTTTAGATATTCCCATGTGATAATTGCTTAATGGCATCAGCAATGATTTATTCCACAGGTACTGCCTTTCCCCTGTGAAAAGGGGAATGTATTTAATGCATAATACCTACCTACATATTGAAAAAGTTTTCTCTTCTTTTAAAGTCTGAGTTATAACTCCATCCCAGTAACAATGTCTGATCAACATAGGGGTAAGAGATTGACCTAGAATCCTGGCAAAGTGGTCTAAAGAGAGCCTATGGGCCAGTTTCTCCAATTTACCTGGCCAAAGATGTCAGTGAGGTTCTGACATTCTGGACACCTTCTATGTGTGATCCCACAAGTTTAGATGTGGGAAGACAGAGGCTTTATCTATTCAGGTTGTAGGTAAATATATATATATACTTGAAAAATCAAAGGTGATTTCCACTTGGCAGATGACATTCAGGAAACACTGTATTCATGATGATAAATTCACAAAGGCATCACATGTAAACGTCTTAGCCCTATATGCTATCCTTTTGGGCAGTCATTAAGGCAAAACCATGGAAAGTCTCTCTGTGAAGATTTAATCAGTGGCATAGCTGTACTCCATATTCACTGAATGTGTAGCTGTTAACAGGAAGAGGAATAATGGTGTGATCAAAGGAACCAAAGCAGGCAGAGTGAGTTAGGGGAGGTCTGAGGTCATAATGTAATAGGCACATTATATATGTCATGATGACAGCAGGGGAGTTTGAATTCAGGGGAGGAATATAACTGGGGGAAGGTAATAAAGGAGGAAGAAGATGAAACCCTCTTCCAGGGATTCTCAAGTAAAGGTTAATAAAATGAAATGAAAGGATAGAATTTGAAATGATGTGGTAGGGGCAGGAAGGGGGAGAAGTTGTACGCTGTCATGCAGGCGAATCAGGCCATAAAGTGGATATTTTGGCATGAGTAGCCAAGTGTCTATTTCCATTGTTGAAAATAGGCTAAAATCAAGAAATTTGCTCATTATCTTATTAGGAAGGAGTCTGAATGGATCTGGTGCTTCTTGTGTTGGTGATGAGAATTGGAGAGCCTTCTGCATTTTGTGGAGTCAGAAAGGGAAAAAGTGAAACTGTATGATGAAAGAGAGCAGTAGAAGGGCGCAGATGTGAGAAAGCTTACTAGAGACAAGTGTCCTGGGGGAAACAGCGCCAGTTGAAGGAGGAAAGACTCACTTGAACTCTGTCTCCTCTCTCTCTGCATGTCCCACACTCTTTCCTACCTTCCTTTCCTCTCCTCTCCTTTCTCCCTGCCCCTTTTTCTGTTATAATTCTTGTCTGCATTCACTTATTCCTTTTTTCTCTCCACCCCCATAATAAACCTTTCTAAAACATTGATAATTTGGAGAATGGGAGGGGGATGAGGTACATCTGAGCTTGGTACAAAGAGAAAGAGATGGCTTATCGATAGGCAGCATACCTTTAGGATTTTCACAAAGCAGCTGTGGCAATCTAATTAAGGTCAAACACAGATTTGACTGCGAATTAAAGGCTTCTTTTCTCTATGGTGGAGCTACAGAAGCAAGTTTACCAGGAGCACTGGGAAGGACAAGTTGTGAAACAAGGAGGAGGAAGCAAGCAAGGATAGTGTGGGTTATCAAGCTGGGAACAGTGCCTGTGTCTGATCCCATGGCGACGCCTGGGATTTTGTCCCAATGGATGGTGGTCTTTGTGGTTTGTCCTCTATCAGAAAGCTTGACTGTAGGTGAAATTTGGCTCTAGTTGTTTCTTTGTCCTGAAATTGTCAGAGTAAGTAGACCTCAGTGCAAAAGTCAAAGTGCAGTAAGAATTGGCAGATTTGGGACTGGCAGACATTTGTATATCTTGCTTGAACTCCTTTGGGAACACCTGAGTCTAAGCTTAAACTGCCCTCCCTGATGACCCATGGCAGAAAAATTGAAGTAAGTTCAAACAAGAGAAGTGATTTAAAACAAAACAAAACAAACCAATGTTGTTTCTTTTTACCTATCCTTTCTCCTACTGAACCAGAAAGATCAAACTTGGTTAAAGTAAAAACAAGGAAAGAGAGGGAATGACTGGCAGGGCAAAATGAGCCAGTCTTTCAGCTCCCACATCAAAAGCCAACTAGCTGATCTTGCTACTCTCTCCTCTTCAACTTGTATCTCAGCTTTCCTGAAACAATGAGCAGGAACAGGCACCTGGTTCTTCAATAACCTATAAGTTGTGTCCCAGAGGCTATGGTGAAACTTTGCTGCTTCTTGTTCTACAGGAAAGCAGTTTCTAAGCTCTCGTGATGATTTTCAGGCTCTGCTTACACCCTGAAGACCTACTTCTTATAAGTGCAGATGGCTCTCATTTTAGTGCGACGCAGTTGATGAATATTTGACTAGGATTCCTCATGATAAACATAACCCGACTGTCGAAACTGTCATCTTTAGTTGGGTTAAGTTTGCTAAATGTCCATTGAATTTTTGTACTGTAAGAGCCAGTAGCTTGAGCCCAAAGTCGGCCATATTTGTTGACAGCTATAGACAAACCCATTTGTCAGTAAGAGGCTCATGTGCTACAAAGTGCCTCAGAGTTGTCTTTGATTGTGACTGCTTGCTCTTAAATCTGATTATCGAATCTCATCTCTGACCCCCCTCTGCTTTACCCTCCAATGTTTCTGCAGCTGCTTTTTTTTTTTTTTTTTTTTTGCTGAGAAGCCTAGAGTGCCTGAGAATGCGCCTTTATCATTAGAAAGTTGCATCTGTAATTCTGAAATAATGTGAGTGGTGAGGCTTAAAAACTACTTTTCAAGAAAGAAAATTATATAGATGTGTGCTTGAATAAGCCAAATGCTAAACATTGATTTACAGAGGACACAGAGAGGACCCTTTGTTTTACTTTGCTCTTTACCTTAAAAACTATTATATTTGAAAAAAAATTTTTTTAAATATTGTGTGAGAGGAACATTCAGCACTGCCTAGCATTTACTCTTCACTATACTTAGGCATAATTTCTGGTGTTGGGGATTGAACCCATGTCAGATGCATGCAAGTCAGGAGTGTCCTATCTCTCCAGACATCAAAGCTATTACTCTTGGAGTTTGGGATATAGCTAATGATAGAGCAATTTTGCCTTACCCTCTGAGGTATTGGGTTTGATCCCCAGCACTATACACTCACACACACAATTATTTTAAATTGAATATTTATGTATATGAATTTTTTTGTTTTTGGGTCACACCTGGTGACGCTCAGAGGTTACTCCTGGCTATGCACTCAGAAATTGCTCCTGGCTTGGGGGACCATATGGGATGCTCTGGGATGGAACTGCGCTCCATCCTAGATTAGCATATGAAAGACAAACCCTACCATTTGCGCCACCTCTCTGGCCCTTCTAAAGTAACGTTAGCCATCATGAGCAAGGAACGATAGCTGGGGCAAACATCATGGAAACACAAAACTTGAAAAAGAAGTGGTTGAAGAGGAGTAACTAAGGGTTTAAAAGGGCTATTGTGTAACTGGGAAAACTAATGTGAAACAGGTAGTCATAGATCTTGGTGCATGATCACTGAAGATCCGAGTAGTCCCCATTCAGATGGACCTGTGGCTCCAGAGAAGCCTGTGGTGAGGATTCAGGTGGAGTTGTAGGTGAGTGCTTTGACTTAGTGTTGAAGAAATGCCCCTGTTCAGAGAAAGACTGGAGATATTAAGAAAGCAGGTGTTTTCTTTTTGAATTCAAGTATTTTAGAAATTCACAGAGACTTCAATGACAACACATGACAGAGGGAAACTATCTTTACAAAAACTGGTTGGAAAGGTCACTAAACAAATAAATGACATCAATAATAATAGTAAGTCTGGGGCCCGGGGGATAGCATGGGGGTAGGGCGTTTGCCTTTCATGCAAAAGGTCATCGGTTCGAATCCCGGTGCCCCATGTGGTCCCCCGTGCCTGCCAGGAGCAATTTCTGAGCATGGAGCCAGGAGTAACCCCTGAGCACTGCCGGGTGTGACCCAAAAAGACCAAAAAAAAAATAATAGTAAGTTTTGGGGAGAGGGAATCTGATTTTCAGTGTTACCACAGTACATTATTCAAAATATTCATTTGAGGGGGCCTGCTGGGTCACATCCAGAGGGGCTTAGGGACACTCCTGGCTAGGTGCTCAAAGAGAGATCACCACTGGCAGTACTCAGGGGAAAGTACTGGAGTACTGACATTGACCTTATGCAAGGCCTTATCCCCAGTACTGTTTTTAAGCACCTAATATCCAGCTTTTTTTTTTTTTTTTTGGTTTTTGGGCCACACCCAGTGACACTCAGGGGTTACTCCTGGCTATTCGCTCAGAAGTTGCTCCTGGCAGGTATGGGGGACCATATGGGGAACTGGGGGATCGAACCGTGGTCCGTCCTAGGTTAGCGCAAGCAAGGCAGGCACCTTACCTCCAGCGCCACCGCCTGCCCCCTCCCCCAATATCCAGCTTTAAGAAAAGAAATTACAAGGCACACAAAGAAGCAAGAAAGTAAGAAAGAGTGGCCCATTTGCAGTTGGGGCTGGGAGGATATGCCAGAAAGTGTCACAGAAGTAGAGATACTAGATTCACCAGACAACAATCTTAAGCTAGTAAATAATATTCTTGGGGGGGGGGACTCAGAGATAATAAAGCCTCTAAGTCACTTGCCTTGTGATACAGATGACCTGAGTTCAATTGTGGGGCGCCCCATAGGGTACCCCAGGCCTACTAGGAGTGATTCTTGACTAACAGAGATCAGCACTACTGGGTATGTCCCTCAAACTGAAAACCAACAAAAGCCTAAAGAGACAAAGAAAACTGGGAAAATAGTACACAAATAAAGACTATTAATTAAGAAAGGGAAATTATAAAATTGAACCAAATAGAGATTCTACTATTTATATATGTGTATGTATGTATGTAGGTAGGTATTTTGCTTTTGGGCCACACCTGGCAGCTCTCAGGGATTACTTCTGACTCTGCCCTCAGAAATAACTCTTGGTGGTCTCTGGGGACCATATGAGATGGGGATAGAGCTGGGGATCAAACCCTGGTCGGTCCTGGATTGGTGCGGGCAAGGCAAATGCCCTACCCACTATATAATTGCTCTGACTCCCAAAGAAAACTATTCTTTTTTTTTTTTTTTGGTTTTTGGGTCACACCCAGCAGTGCTCAGGGGTTACTCCTGACTCCATGCTCAGAAATTGCTCCTGGCAGGCACGGGGGACCATATGGGGCACCGGGATTCAAACTGGTGACCTTTTGCATGAAAGGCAAACGCCTTACTGCCATGCTATCTCCCGGGCCCCAGAATACTATTCTTTAAAATGAAAATGAACCATAGCATTGAGACTAAAGGCATCTTCAAGGAAGAAATGGCACTCTCCAAACAAGTGAAAGCAGAGATTAACAGATAGGAATATATTAAGCTGAAAAGCTTCTGCACCTCAAAGGACATAGTGCCCAGGATACAAGAGCCATCCACTGAGTGGGAGAAACTATTCACCCAATACCTATCAGATAAGGGCTAATCTCCAAAATATACAAGAAAAAAACATCTAATCTCATCAAGAAATGGGGAGAAGAAATGGACAGACACTTTGATAAAGAAGAAATACAAATGGTCAAAAGGTACATGAAAAAATGCTCCACATCACTAATCATCGGGGAGATCAAATCAAAACAACTCTGAGGTACCATCTCACACCACAGAGATTGGCACACATCACAAAGAATGAGAACAAGCAGGGCTGGTGAGGATGTGGAGAGAAAGGAACTCTTATTCACTGCTGGTGGGAATTCCGTCTAGTACAACCTTTATGGAAAGGGATATGGAGATTCCTCCACAAACTGGAAATTGAGCTCCCATACGATCCAGCTATACCTCTCCTTGGAATATACCCTAGGAACACAAAAATGCAATACAAAAACCCCTTCCTTACATCTATATTCAGTGCAGCACTATTTACTATAGCAAGACTCTGGAAACACGCAAGATGCCCCTCAACAGATGAATGGCTAAAGAAACTATGGTACATATACACAATGGAATATTATGCAGAAGAGATGAATTCATGAAATTTTCCTATACATGTATGTACATGGAATCTATTATGCTGAGTGAAATAAGTCAGAGAGAAAGAGAAAGACGCAGAATGGTCTCACCCATTTATGGATTTTAAGAAAAGTGAAAGACATTTTGCAATAATTTTTAAAGACAAGCTAGGAAGGCTGGAAGTTCCAGCTCACCTCATGAAGCTCACCACAAAGAGTGATGAGTTTAGTTAGAGAAATAACTACATTGAGAACTATCCTAACAATGAGAATGGATGAGGGAAATAGAAAGCCTGTGTAGAGTACAGGCAGGGGTGGGGTGAGGAGGAGGGAGAATTGGGACATTGGTGATGGGAATGCTGCACTGGTGATGGGGGGTGTTCTTTACATGACAGAACCCAACCACAATCATGTTAGTAATCAAGATGTTTAAATAAAATATTATTTATAAAAAATGAAAATGAAGTAGAGGCCAGAGTGGTGGCAAAGCAGTAGGGCATTTGCCTTGCACGTGACTGACCTAGGATGGACCGTGGTTTGATCCCCTAACGTCCCATATGGTACCCCAAACCAGGAGCAATTTCTGAGCACATAGGTAGGAGTAACCCCGGAGCATCACCGGGTGTGGCCCCAAAACAAAAACAAAACAAAAACAAAAAATAAAATTAAGGTCTTCCTGGATAAAAGCTGAGTTTTGTATTGTTAGAGAACAGAAATGCTCTAGGAGGTTATTCAACTCAAATGGAGGGTCTCTAGACAATGACTCACAGCCATAGAAGAGTACCAGAGTAGTTGTATAGTGAGTAGGGAGCTTGCCTTAAATGACAATGCAGGTTTAATCTTCGATTGGTAAGCCTGAGCACAACCAAGTGTGCTGTGCTTCCCGAAACCCCCCAAACCACCACTAATGAGAAGCCATGAGAAGACACAAAGAAAACAAATAAGTAAATAATACTTAACTATTTAAAATATTTAATAAAAAATAAAAATTAATATATAATATATACAATTTAAATATATATATTTAAATCTGTAGTGGGCCAGAGAGATAGTATAGTGAGGTAAGGTGCTTGCCTTGCATGAGATTGACCTGGATTTGATCTCTAGCATCCCTGAGAAGTACTATGAGTAATTTTTGAGTGCTGAGCCAGAAGTAACCCCTGAGCACTGCCAAGTGTGACCCCAAAACCAGAAAATAAAACCCAAACAATCAAAAAACAAAACACCTCTCTGTATTATTTTAGATTTGATCTTCATTTGTGCACAAATAAACTCCACTGCCTTCTCTTTTCTTTTTCTTCAATGCTAGGGACTGAACCTGGGAATTACCCATACACGTGCTTTGTTGTGACACTATAACCCCCAGTCCTGTATATAGGCTTCTTAATGATCTTTGGCTATTCTTCAAAGCTGGTAATGTTCTATTTCTTTTTCTTTTTTTTTTTTCTATTTCTTAATCTGGATGGTGCTTAAATAGGTCTGTTCATTTTGTGATACTCTGTTGAGTTTATAAACTTAGAATTTGTATGAGTATGTATTCTTCAGGATATAAATTTAAAGAAAAACAGGAACTAATAAAATTTTTAAATTATCTAAAACCTGGAAGACCTGATTTCCACCTAATATACTACCAGATTCTTAATAATTCCTTTCAAAGCAGCTTCTTGTAACCCCCTAGGGATACAATGATTGTTTGCATTTAGTTCATGTCAAATTTTTCCTTGCCAACCCTATTGATTTTTCTTCTGTTTGGTTAATATGTGCTTCACTGAATTTAGAATAGATGATTAATTAAATTATTATTCAACCAATTTTATTTACAGATTACTTTTTCACTAGGGAAATCCAGAAATTTAAAGAATGTTAAAAATCTTATAGTATGGTGATAAGTTTAGCTAGTGATGTTTATTTGAAATGAAGAAGAAAAATCTCTCAAGATTTTCTTGTTGGACCAGGACAGTTGTCTTGTATGTGGCAGACCCAGGTTTGATCCCTGGAACCACATATGTTGCCCTGAACCCCATCAGGTATGATCCCTGAGTACAGAACTAGGAGTAAGCCTTGAGTACTGCTTATTGTGCTAACCTAGAAAAAAAAAAAAATCAAACTGCTGTATTTCCTAAAAAAAAAAAAAAAAATACTGCTTGCTGTATTTTTTCCAAGGTAAAAGTTTTATTTGCATTCCTTTTCTCAATTTTGAAAATTATGCTGTGATTTGGGCAATTTAAGCTTGGATATTGTCTCTAGAGTATATAAATATATATACATATATATATATACCATATATATATATATATATATGCTACACCCGCCAGAGTTCAGGGATTACTCCTGGCTCTGCTCTCTGAAATTGCTCCTGACAGACTTGGGGGATCACATGGAGTGCCGGGATTCAAACCTAGGCCTGTCTTGGGTTGGCTGCATGCAAGGCAAATGCCCTACCACTGTGCTATCACTCCAGCCCTTAGAATTATACTTTTTAATGTGACTTTTGTGAATTAGAAGACAAAATAAAATTAGAAAAGTAGAAATTATAATTATAAAATATAATTTTTGAAAAATGTAATTTTTAAGACACTCTGATTTACAAAGTTTTTTTTATACTAAAAGGTGTTTCTAGCATAGTATGTTCCAACACTAATTCCACCACCAATATGACCTTCCCTCCATCTATGTTCCTTGGTTCCCTTCAGTCCCTCGGCCTGCCCCCTTAGCAGTCACAGAACACCTTGATTTTGTATTGCTTGCTCCAGCAAAATTTAAGCATGCTTTATTTTCACAGGCTGGGTTTGTTATTTATGAAACTGCTATGTTCAGCAGAACACCATCAAAATCTAATTGTGAAGAACAGGTTGAACTCGAGCAGTACTGAATCCTGGCTGATAGCTGCAAATGATGCTAAAATGTCCTTTTTCCTTTCACATCCAGCAGAACAATTCCATGATCAGAGTCTTCAAAGTCAGATGATATGCTTGTTATACTAGATTTGTCACACTGAACAAACAGACATCCCTGAATAACAGCAGCTTACAACATTAAAAAAAAGGGTTTATTTCTCCTTCACATATGATATAGATATGGAGTATAGGGGTTAAGACACTTGTCTTGCATGCTCACTGACCCGTTAGATCCCCAGCACCCCAGATGGTGTCCTGAGCATTGTCACGAGTGATCCCTGATGGTGACACAGAGTCAAGAATAAGCTCCGTGCACCACCCCCCAAACCCTCACTCCTTGAAGGAAAAAGATCTGAAATAATTGAATCTTGCCATTATCAGCAAAAATACAGGTTCCTGCTACATCAGTGTAAAAGTTTCCTTATTTTTTTTAAATTGGATTTATGGTCCAAGATGATTGCTTGAGTTCCTGTCATCACAGTAAAAGTCTATCCAGCAGTAAGAAAAAAATAAGAGGGAGGCCCATCGACTTCTTTTTGATGAGACTCCTTGGATGTAGGCTTTAACATGTCTGCTTCATATTTCCTGTGCTAGTCCTTCCTGACAAAGCTAAGATGTCTATGCAGAGCAATTGCTTGGCTAGATGGCAATGGGGTCGCATGAAGAATTACTCATTTTTTAAAATTAAAATAAATGCCTGACCTTGGGAGGTCTACAATTATCAGGAGTTAAGATAGTACAGCTGCTATCGTTCTAATAGGTCGAGGAAAGGCAATTCTTTTCTGGCTTTCTTTGTATGCAAATACCCCCCATTTTAGTGAAACAGTAAGCAGCAGATTATGATATAAGATGCCTCTTTTTGGTCTTTCTTTTGACAATCTCCAGGTTCAAGTTTTTAAAGGGAACTTTCTTACCAGTGGTTGGAAGCTTTGTTGTCTGAATGAAAAGAATGCTGCGATTCAACGGCCATGTTGCTAGGCTGCCCAGTAATGTACCTCTAGCAGCAGGGAAGAAATAGTTGTACTGTTGGAAATATTTAACTCAAAAAATGTATGAAAATGATCCTTGCCTGTTTATTTTTTAAAATAACTTAAGTTCCTTTGCTTAGAAAGGTTTTAAAATTATGGGTGACTGCTTGGGGTTGAGTGGGAAGGTTCTTTTTTTTTCTAAGGTAATAAATAAGGTGAATAAAATTGTAAACAAGAAGTTCATCTTGGCACTATAACTGTGTAGACATCTGGGCTGGAAATGTGAGAAAATTGTAAAGAATTTGGAAAGGTTCAAAGGCTCAGGTTATTAAAGTTTTAATAATCTTCTTTTCTTCAGGGCTAACCCCCTGCTAGTCTTTCAATGCAGTAGAAAAACAAAATATGGACAAAATTGTAGTTAATTAGTGAGCTGAATCTTTCCTAGAAAGCCCATGGTAATCACTTGGGATTTTATAGAGACTGGGAGTTGGGACAAAAGGGTTGAAGAAGGTGTGAATTTATTTTCATGCAAAGAGATTGCATTTTTGTTATATTTAAAGACATTTATTTTGAATATCATTTTAGGAGCCAAAGTGATAGTACAGCAAGAAGGGTGCTTGCTTTGCATGTTGTTAACCTGACCCATGTTGAATCTAAGTATCTCACATGGTCCTCTGAGCACCAACAGACATGATTCCTGAACTCAGAGCCAGGAGTAACCCCTGAACATAGCTGGATGTGGCCCCCCACAAGCCAAAACTAACCAACAAGCAAACAGGAAGACAACCATATCAATAAGGTTTGTTCTTCAAGCCCGTGTTCTCCCTTGAACATGTAACTCATGTTGCTTATCTGTTTCTTTGCTTTCTTTCTTATTGCCACTCCACTGAAGTCTGAGTTCTGTCTTAAATACATATTTTTTTCTTTCTCCTCTCACATCTCTCTAAGCAAGTTTCTTCAATAAAGATTACTTTAAGGGCCAGAGCAATATTATAGTGGATAGGGCACTAACTTTGCACTTGGCTGACCTGAATTTGATCCCTGGAACCCCATATGCACCCATTCCCCCATCCGGCCAGGACTGTTCCGAGTTTAGAGCCAGGAGTAAGCCCTGAGCACTACCAGGTGTGGCCCGAAAACCAAAATAAAAAAACCCAAAAAACCAAATAAACTCAAACAACAACAAAAGAACTCCCTAACAGAATTATCTATGAAAATAATCTCATCATTTAAATTTTTTCTTCATTGATCAGTTAGAGCAAAATAAAGTATTTGTTGTTCTCAGTGCTGATAAATACCATGTTGTTTAGTTGTTTACAAATTTTCTTAAAGAATCAGCAATCCTTTATACTTAAAATAGGGAGAAAATGATAAACATGATTACTCTGCTAAATAAGAGCTTTTATATTTTGCTATAGACATAAAGTCAGGGTTGGTTTTTTTTTTTTTTTTTTTTTTTTTGCTTAAAATGAGATTTCTTTAATGGTATCCTAAAAGTATAAGCTATTCCAATATATAGTACAGCATGTATTTTACTATATGTTAAGACTATACTTAGTTGTATGAGATTTTTTATGTGTGTGGCTATAGCTATGAAAAATGCATATATATGGGGTCATGTGCATGCTTGAACTATGCAGACACAAGGAATACTTTAAATCCTGTTGTATCAAGGATGGTGAAAGAATTTTACTCATTAAGATCCAGCCATGAGCATTGAAATATGATTTGCAAGAGATGAAGTTTGGAGTTGTTTTAATAGGCTAAGTGGTTCCAAATGCAAGTTCACATCTCAGACTCCCCGGCTCTTTGTGAGACTAATTGACTTTGCTGCAGAGTTTTGGCAAAGCTCTTATTATTTTTACTACATTTTCCTTTTTAATAATGTAAAATTGAACTAACTTCTAAAATTTGAGTTCCCCTTTATGAGTTTGTTAGCCCTTCCTTCACCAAATTAATGACTGACTAGGCAAGATAGTCAAGAATTCATACCGCTCAGGGCATTTGTTAATTGGTTGTTCTTTGGACTATATATGAGGAAAAATTATTGCTACAATAAACCAAAGAGTGTAAAGGAAAAGTAGTGATATAAATATAAAGCTGGACTCGGCAGGGAAAGCTAGGGATGTAAAAGTTCTGTTTTTCTGTTAGATGGTTCCCCTAGGAATCGCTGCAAATACTGAGAAAATAAAGAGCAGCAGACCAGATCGTAACTTACAAATTAGTTTGGTAACTCTTGGAAAAGAAGATTCGTTGTTTTGGTTAGTATTTTTTTAAGTTAGAATGATAAACCTTTTTTTTTTTTCATTAAAAATAAAGTGTGTCCATGGAGCAAATAAGAAATAGAAATTCTCCTTGAAAATTTCTACCAGGGGCCCGGGAGATAGCATGGAGGTAAGACGTTTGCCTTTCATGCAAAAGGTCATCAGTTCGAATCCCGGTGTCCCATAGGGTCCCCCGTACCTGCCAGGAGCAATTTCTGAGCATGGAGCCAGGAGTAACCCCTGAGCACTGCCGGGTGTGACCCAAAAACCAAAAAAAAAAATTTCTACCAAAATTGTTTGACCCTCTAGAATGTGAGAAGGAGTGGGAAGAAATAAAATTCCAAGAATTTTATTTAAAATTCCAATTCTGGAATTTCTGACCCTTCAAAAAAAAAAAGATGTATATTCATTTCTTCATCCTTCTCTAGGCCTAACATTCCTGCAAGTTTCTCTTGGAAGATCCCGGTGGGGGTGGAGCATTAAGATCCCCCACCTTCCCCCAAAGCTCAATTTCTTTTGGTCTCAGTGCAGGGCTGACTCCTACTTTTCCATATAAAGGCCAATCAGACAGTACTTGAACCCATATTTTAAGCTGTAGAGGGTGCATCTTGGGGATTGACTTTAGTTGAGAAGGTTCCAACGGTATCAGGTAATTCACTATTAGCTGAGCTCCATTCAAAATGGTAACTGACACCCAAAGGCTGCACGACTCATTACCAATTACCAATTCCTTGGGCCATCCGGTTCCCTGGCAGAAAGGCTTCCGATGAATTTGCGTTGCAAATTAAAAACATGCTGTCAACAGCAACAAGTCTCAAAGATGTTTACCTTAGTTTTCCTAAGGCGATCTTTTACAGAAGCATGTTTCGGTTTAAGGAGCAGTCAACTAGATCCCCTTGTTGTTGGTACAAAAGGGTTATGTCGATTTTCTGATGGAGAAGGTTGAAGTAACAGTTGAACCTTATGATGCTTGCCCGTTTGCCCTTGCCAATGACAAAACCTGTGTCTGTGCCAATAACAAAACCTGATCCTGTGGCGGCAGAGATAGCACAGTAGTAGAGCGTCTGCCTTGCAACCAGCTGATCCAGGACAGAAGATGGTTCGAATCCCGGCATCCCATATGGTCCCCCGAGTCTGCCAGGATTGATTTCTGAGCACAGAGCTAGGTGTAACCCCTGAGAGCAGTTGGGTGTGATCCCCCCACAAAAAATCAAAACAAAATAACCCCAAAACCTGATCCTGTGAGTGGCAGATGTGAAAACTGACACAAGTGGTCCCTTAGGGATGTAGAGAAACTAGAAAATAAGTCTGTTAATAGGTTTCATTTTGAGGGGAGAGGGATATACTTCATGGTTCTCAGGGGCCATTCTTGGTAGCAGGGGATCATATGTGAGGTGAGAATTCAAATCATTGTCCTAATTCCAACTGTGCAAAGTAAGTGCATTAACCTCAGTACTATTTCTTTTTTTTTTTGGTCACACCGGCAGTGCTCAGGGGTTACTCTTGGCTCCATGCTCAGAAATTGCTCCTGGCAGGCACGGGGGACCATATGGGGCACCGGGATTCGAACCGATGACCTTTGGCATGAAAGGCAAACGCCTTACCTCCATGCTATCTGCCGGGCCCCAACCTCAGTACTATTTCTCTGTCCCTATTTGGCTTCTTTTGCAGTGAAGGAAACTGGAACCAAAACACTGGAAATCAGTGGCATGATTGAGTGTAGAAGTTAGGCTTTCCCAGTTGTCCCTTGCTCTGGAGTTTTCTCCAAGCTCATGTGGTTAATGACTGGCATGAAATGTGATATTAGAAATTAATTTATACGATTTCATCAAAATGGAAAACATTGGGACACAGGCCTCAAAGGACCTTTAATCTCTGAACCTTGCTTAAATGTTGTTTGCCATGCAAAGTCCATCTACCTTCAAAAAGTATGGTTGTAGGGATAGGGTTTGAAAGCCCTAAATTCCACTCGTAACAAGGTTTGGTTTTCTGATCAGGACCAGAAGTCACTCCTGAGGTCTGAGTC
>PVKC010012627.1:0-23621 GCA_004027635.1 Crocidura indochinensis
AAATTTTGAAAAATATTTATGCCGTAACTTCATCTATAATTTAATACTATTCAGTCTAATATTAGTTCTGCAATCTATTTCAATTTATTATCGACCAGGATACTAAAAAGAATCAAGTTATTTTTTTCTCCATGCAAATTTCTAAGTGTTCTAGTCCTGGTTTTGAAAAGACAATTTTACTTTAATCTTATCAAAATTAATTGACCTCACACTGGGGTTTATTTGAAGTCATTTTCTTTTTTTTTTTTTTTTTTTTGTGGTTTTTGGGTCACACCCGGCAGTTCTCAGGGGTCACTCCTGGCTCCATGCTCAGAAATTGCTCCTGGCAGGCACGGGGGACCATATGGGGCACCGGGATTCGAACCGATGACCTTTTGCATGAAAGTCTAACGCCTTACTTCCATGCTATCTCCCGGGCCCCTGAAGTCATTTTCAAATGCCTTTTCTGACTTGAACTTAGCAATCAATCTTTCATGCTATCAGACTAATCTTCCTAACATACAGATTTATCTTGTAAAGGTGCTTATAAATTGTTTTCCAAATATTTTCTTTTGCATTGTTTTAGTATTTGAAGCTGAAGATACCTAAGAAGTATCAGATTCATAAAAAGTCTTTAAACATTCCTCTTTGTGCACCTAGTAATGTATTCTGTTACAGATCAGCAGTCTGTAACAAAGTATTCCATGGGTTAAAAGGTCATTCTATATTCTGGGAAGAAAATGACTTTATTTGAAGACTTGATGGAGTTAATGGCAGAAGGAGACAGTGTAAAAACAATTAAATAACTCTTGTTTTTAACTGACTTCCCACTTTCCCTTCTCCCAAATTCATTTCTTAAGCTTTCTGTTTCACACTTTCTTTCCCTCTCATAAACCCTTTTAATCTTTGACAGACCCCACAATATATTCTGTTTTCAAAAATATGTTAAGTATCAGGACCCAATGCCTTGTTAGTCTTTTTTTTTTCTTTTTGACTTTTGGGCCACAACCAGTGATGCTCAGGTGTTACTCCTGGCTATTTGCTCAGAAATTGCTCCTAGCTTGGGGGACCATATGGAACGCTTGGGGATCAAACTATGGTCCATCTGAGGCTAGCGCAGGCAAAGCAGACACCTTACCGCTTGCACCACCACTTCGCCCTCACCCAATATCTTCTTCAGAGCTTCATTTTTAACTTTCGTTATGATAAGGCCCATGTACAATTAATTATAAAATAAATACATATTTTTAATTTATTTTTTGTTTTGGGCCACACCTAGAGACACTCAGGTGGCTAGGCTCTCAGAAATCATTCCTGGCTTGGAGAACCATATGGAATGCCAGGGGTTCAAACCTCAGTCAGTTCTAGGTTAGCACATGCAAGGCAAACATCCTACTGCTTGCACCATCTCCAGCCCCTATATTTTAATTTGTATATCTTTTATCCATATAATTCGTAGAATCAGTACAGTTTGTATGAAGAGCTCTTTCCCTTCACCTATTTTTTACTTGAAAACTTTTAATGAGTCCTTAAAAAGCATATAAATATACATTATCTATAATATCTTTCAAAATCTGGCAGATGGAAAAGAATTATCCAACATAAAATACATGATGTGTAAAGATATGGAAAATTGCATTGCATGGAAAATCCAGAGGTCTGAAAGTACCTTTTCATTGTGGCAATATAGGTCATGAGGGCTAATGTATTTCATGAAGTAAAATTCTGATGATCACTTATAATAGACTTTTGTGAATGCTCTCTATTTATTCATAGTTGCAAATTTTTCCTCAGTGCCATGACCTAGTTCAACTTAACTCAAAATATCAATCTTGACAGGGATGTAAAATTGTGTTAGAAACACAAACTTCATACCCCTGCAGAACCCATCCAGAACTGCTGATTTGGGATCTGAGAATAGACCAAAATTCAACTTTCTAGCTAGCTCTTCTACAATAATAAAAATCTTTATATGTGGGTGGCTAGTTTCCAAACAGTGTTCATAAATCAAATGGGTCTCACTACTATTTGTCTACCAGTGGAGTTGGCAATTCAAAATAATGATTCAGGATGCAAGATTACTGGTCTTTGTATGTTGTGGATATACAGAATACCAATATGGTGTGTGTTAGGGGTGGGGGTGGCAGGGATGTTTCAAATGAATACTTAAGGGGAATCTTATATCACTGAGAATTGGACCCAGGTCAGGTTCACTGCTATATTATCTCTGGCCTCTCTCCATTTAGTACTTATGCTTGTAAATTGATTGGATATAACAATATTTTTAACATACCCTCTATCTAAAACATCTACAGTATCTGAAATGATCATTTGTAGATTTATTAAAATAGTTGATATAAAATATTATTGTTCATATATTCAGAAATTATTGCATATAATTATGAATTACATATTTTCTCTTCTAAAAACTTCGCTTTCATTCAAGCACTGTACAGTTTCAGATAATTACCTGCATTTGGAAACACGTATTCAGGGAACATGGAAGAAGAGCAAAATTCTAAGAATTCTGTGCTGAAAAGACACCTCTTCCTTTAAAAATATGAGTCAATATAGTGGTGTCCAGGAATCCCAGGGCCACACTCAGTGATTCTCAGTCCAGTCGTGAGGACCTGACTGTCTGATTTCTAGCTAGGAAATACTCTGATGATCCAAGACCACACATGTTGTTTCTCAGAACCTATAGCAGACAGAGCTGGAGAGTGGAGAGGATTATTAAGTATTTAGGGTCCAATTTAGGGCTTGACCCATACTAGACTTGTGCTCTTCCTATCACTTAAGCTGTGTCCCTGAACGACTTTTCTCTAATCTTTGAAACTTGGATAACGAAGTATGAAAATCTTCCTTAATTCATAATTCTTTGCATTCTAGTCATAAACTCTCTAATGTTAAATTATTTATAGTTGAACTCTACTTGACAATGAACTAGTTTCTTGAAATCTATTTACTTAATTCATGTAGTGAGCTATTAACCAATATGTTATACTGTTCCAATATAGACTCCTCTAAAATATTCATTGAAATAAAAACATCAAACTTAAATCTTTACATATCACTAACTTTTTATCTTTTTGTCATTTATTACCTAATTTTATGAGTCTCAAAGTAAATATGCTTCAACATTAAACCTTTTCGATCTTTCAACAATAGAATACTATGTAACTGATTCTGACCTTATATGTCATCCTTAAAGATCATTTTGTTTTGTGCTTGATATTT
Source organism: Crocidura indochinensis (assembly GCA_004027635.1). Lineage (NCBI taxonomy): Eukaryota > Metazoa > Chordata > Mammalia > Eulipotyphla > Soricidae > Crocidura > Crocidura indochinensis. The sequence goes on from PVKC010012627.1 coordinate 3,217, forward strand.
TTCTAAGATTTTATTAAGCCTTTTTTTACAGGATTACATGTGGTTCTTTAAAACAAATCTTTATTACTATGCCCTTAAATCATTTTCAATGTCTCTTATTCAAGGCAAAGTTATGGTATATAAATAACCCAATTGTCGTATATAACCTGAGGTGGAATTTTTGGTTAATAATAAATATATATGTAACTTTTTAAGATATTGATAGATGCCTACATACATAGATAAAATAGTTTTCCTTTTTGATAATTCATTAATTGGACTAGAAAATACTCATTTAAAATAACTATGTTCTTCTTAAAATAAAAGAAAAATGAAATTTTTTTTCACAAACAAATGCCTAATTAAATATTTTGCCTGGTTTCCTATCTGCTATTTGTCTTTTCTTCAAAAATGTTCTAAGATTTGTAAGATTCAAGTCTAGGTCTTCAGCTTGAGAAATTTTATAGAGAACATTTAAGATAGATAGAGAGGTTCAGGGAGGTGAAAAGTAGAAACTGATTTTGACATGTTAAATTTGAGATATCTGTGATGTATTCAAAACAGATGTAAATTAGACAGTTGGGTGTTCCAATGTGGAGCTCAAAGATAGAAGCGGGTTGTTGAAATAAATTTAGTAATCATTAGCATATCGATGGTAATTAGTGTTCTTGGGAATGGATTAAATCATCTAGGAGGAAAAGGGAAAAGAGAAAAGAGGTAGACTTTTCCCTCTGAGGTTAAATTATATACAGTACCATAAAGAACTTCATTGCCTCCTCTCCTCCAAAACCGAGCACCTACTTTCTTCCAATTATTAGATTAGCCAGATTATGACTGAACGTTCTTGATCGCCATGACCAGATGGCTCTTCTGAGAGGAAAGAGTAATCCATACTTGATTCTCTTCAGAGTGGGTTCTGATGACTCATTCCATAGTCTGCACAACTGGAAAGCAGCGAGATAGTCTATCTTGACCCACGAGTTAATTGCTGAAGACCTAAAACAATGTTTCAATATTTTTTTTCTTTTTATCTTGAAACTATTTTTCATTTATAACATTTGGGTGGAAATTAGCAGAATTCTATCTTCTTAATAATCAGTACTTAGGGCCAGAAAAATGATATAGTGGATAAGGTGCTTTGCTTTTGTGCAGGTTCAATCTCTGGCACCCAATAAAATTCCTTGAGCACAGCTAGGAATGATCCCTGAGCATAGAGCCGAGAGTAAATCCTGAACACAACAATTTTACAACACACACACACACAAATACACACACACACACACACACACACACACACACCTGTAGAGAGTTACAAAATAATATGTGTCTTTTTTTGCCTATTCTGTTTTCTTCCCTCTCACTTCCTTCTCTCTCTTCTCAATTCCTTTTGTCCCTTGTGTTTCTGTCTCCAGTTATTCATTTATCTATCTACACTACCTATCCTTGCATGCATCCAGCCTAGAATATCATGCAATACCCTAAGCTCTCCAGGAGACATCTCTAAGCACACAGTCAGAAGTAACTCTGAGCACTACTGAGCCTAGTCTAAAAACAGAAAAAGGAGTAATTTTTATAACTATGCTCCATTAAACTTAAGACATGAGTAATGAGAAAAAAACATAGAGAAAAATCTCAAATAAGAAAAATATTGAAAGAAAATTATCAACTAGAAATACTTGGACTGAAAATAATATACATATAGTCTGTAGTGTTGAATAATCAAATTATTATCAATGGTTTTAATTCAATATTGTCTTTCACAGTAAATATTAGGTTTCTACATTTATAAATATTAATAATAAACATCATTAAACTATATTAGATTTTATTATGGAGTGCTATATTTATTGTTTCAATAACAGACAGGGTTGAAGATAAATATTAATTTAAGGTTTATTAATATAGGAATATATCATACAAATATAATATTATCTCTCTCAGAGAAAGTTAACAAGCAAGTAAATAGCAACAATCACAGAATTAAATAGTAATATTAAAGTACACAATTACTTCAAGACTTGACCTTATGATATAAAAATCTTCTTTTCACATAGACTGATTTAATAGAGCAGTATAATAAACTTAGTAAAAATCAGGAAATGTTATTGTAGCATGGTAAATATATAGAATGAAGTTTTAAACACTGATTTTCTTTTACTTAAAATTTAATGAGCTTTTAATTTTTTTCTTTTTTCTTTTTTTATTTTGCCATTTGAAGAAAGTCAAAATATATCTAATCACACTCAACAATGATCATTTGGCTTGCTTCAAAAAACTTTCCCTTCCCCCTTTCTTCTGAAAGGCAGGATAGAAATGAAGTCTTTAACTGAAGACATATTTTAATAAATTCAGAGAAAACTGAATCTACAAACAAACCTTAAATTCATTTCCTCATCTACCTTCATCACATGCTACTCTTGAAAGTACTTTTCTCCAGCCTGTCATTCTCTATAAATGTATTATTCTTTGCTGAAGACACTGTATGAACTAAAATTCTAAGCTGCCATTTGTGTTACATCTGTTTTATTTTTCACCTGAGTGATTAGTTCTGTTACACTGAAAAGTTTATTTTTCTCTTTATAATCTGATATCTTGTATAAGAGCCTCCCAACTAGAGACCTAAAATAAACAAATTGGAGTATCTCCTCACCTATTTAGCAATGAACACGTATCACACATGCAATGATAGCTTTTTGTTTGTTTGTTTTTTAGGCCACATTCAGTGACTCTCAGTGGTTACTCCTGGCTATGCGCTCAGAAATTGCTCCTGGCTTGGGGAACCATATGGGACGCTGGGGATCAAACCAAGATCCATCTTGGGTCAGCCGTGTGTAAGGCAAATGATTTATTGCTGTGCTAGTACTCAGGTCCCAATGACAGTTATTTTTATTAACACTAGATAGATGGCAAAAGGAAAATAGAAGCAGTGCTTACTCAATGATTTTTTTTTTCATGTTGAAAGTGTAAAATTTTTGAAAGGTATTGGTAAGAACCTGGTCATGCTCGGGGACTACTGATTCTGCTCAGGAGTTATTCCTGCTGAGCTCATAAATAGAGCCTAGGAATAGAGCTTAAATTGGCTGCATATAGACAAGCACTTTAACCCCTTTAATAGTACTCTGGTTCCTATATTAAGAAATTTTAAGTTAATAAATTATATAAAAACATATAGCCTATTTTATAAAATATTCTATAGCCTATTTTATGTCCCATTATCATAAATTTTGTTATATGTATCATAAAATTTTGGAGAGGCTATCAAAGTGAAGTTTTAATTAATTCTTTTGCATCAGCAACCTAAGGATAAGTTCACCTTAGTCACAAGGAGATATTGCAGCAGAAATATAACAGAAAGACCATCACAGAATGAATGGCTTTCCTAGTAGTTATATAAAATAACTAGGACCAAAAAGTTCTACTATGTTTGGTATGGGTCTTTCATAAAATCTAACTTAAAGGATCAGATATATCATTAGATTACAAAATATGGGTAGTCTATTGACTCTCTGCTGATATATCTAGGTTTATTTATGTATCTTGACAACTCTATGTAAATCGTGGGTATTTTATATTTAGCTAAGCTTAACATTTCATTCTACTTGCAGCACATAGCTCTTGTTGAATATTTCTTTCAAAGAATTACTATATATAATGTCTGCCTGTATTAGATAGACTTGACATTTTATATTTTAGAATGAAAATCTTTTTATTATTCCTAAGATCTTTATCTACAATTGGAGTGAGTTCCCACCATGAGCTTCTTCACTGCATCATAATTATGAGGCAATTAATAAAATTGATTAATATAAATTCATTTAGATTCATATATCCTTTCTATAACATACTAGACTATAGCTTTAAATTTAATTAAAGCATTTCCCACTCCCTGAATGCAGCACCTTAGACTGTTCAGCCATCCTGACTGTTTACACCATATAACTAATTTTATGAAACTAAAATTGTCTCATATCTATGAAACTAAAATTGTCTCATACCCCACAAAGACAGCATAAAATAATAAACAAATATTACTTGTTACAATAGCATTTAACAACTCTACATGAAATCTGTACATCAAACACATAGACATATAAATGAACTATCAAATGATGCAATTTATTATGGAAATGCAAGATTTTCTCAGAATTTGAATATTATTCAATATCATTCATCAGATTTACAGTCTAAAAAAGATGAATATTTGATACATGAAAATCTTAAAAAATCAATATCCATTTATAGAATAAAAACCACATTAGAAATAAAGGAACTTATTTAACCTGATAAAGCACATACAATTATTGCATTTGCTAAGACATGAATAAAACCTCAGGACTTTATCATGCTAAGTGAAATAAATCAGACAAAGGGAAACAAATACTATGTAACTTAATTATATGGGGAATTTAAAAATGATAAAATCATAAAAACAGAGGATGCATTATTGATTTCCAGAAACTGGAGTATAGGGGAAATAAGGAAATATTATCAAAAAAGGCTAATTTTCAACTAGAAGAGGAATAAGTAAGGAGGAATCTAATGAACGGTGCAGAGTAATGAGACACAGTATATTACTGTGATTTTGGCAATATTTAAGTGAAATTAACAATTTGTTAAAATTCGGAATTGGTAGTGAAATTAAAGTAAATCAACATAAATCAATATTTACTAAAAAGAACATTCAGAAATACTTGCAAACATACATAATATTGAAATATATTTTATAAGTACTTATTAAAGCTAGTACTTACTCAATACATACATATTAAAACTTAGGAACATATCTAAATATATTATTTCATATTTTAATATCCAATTTAATTGTATAAATCAAACAAACATATTAATAAAATTAATGGTTATCTTCATGAGATTTTATATTCTTATTTTTAAAAAATCAAATATCTTGCTACAAAATGAATTCATAGAAAACAGGTATGTAATGATAAAGAAATATATATGTATACACAATGGAATAATACTCAACTATCATAAAAGATGAAATCAGACAATTTGTTGCTACAGAGTTAGATCTAGTAAGTAGCACGCTAAGTAAAGTTATTGAAAGAAGAAGGGATAGAATGAACTTTCATTAAATAGGCTTGAAAATAGCAAAGTAAGGGTCTGAGAAAGGGTCAAAGAAATCTCAACCTGAAAACTGATCTATAAAACTGAGGTGTGAATTCACCCTATGGGGTGAATAAGTTGTAAGTGGGGTCATCTTAGTGGCATTGGAACATTGTGTGCTTTTGCAATTTTCATCATTTTTAAGTCATCATTCGAGTGGTGGCACAAACAGCAAGGCCTTGCCGCACTAGTCTAGGACGGATTGCGGTTCGATCCCCCAGAGTCCCATATGACCCCCCAGCAGTAATTTCTGAGTGCAGAGCCAGGAGTAATCCCTGAGCATCACCGGGTGTGTCCCCCCCCCCCGCAAAAAAAAAGAACAAAACAGTGTGATGGTATTTCTCTAGAAGTGATACATTTTGGCTCATTTGAGCAGAAAGGGAAGTTTTCATTCCGTTTCATGATATAAGTGTCAATAATATTGCCAAGAACTTTTCTTCATAACATATATATTTCAGCTAAATTGGTCAACTGACAAATCCAAAGTAAGTACATGGCAAAGATTTATTCATAAATAAAGGAAGAAACTAAGGTAGGTCTAAAACAAAAGAGAGCCTGTTCTGTATTATGGAAGAGAGACTGTGCGTCAATAAAAGTACTGAATTTGATGGAGATTTGATTCATGAATGCTGAAATGGTTATTTTGTTAATATAATTTGAATTTTTATAAACTGTTTGAAGCCATAAACTAGAGTACTTTAATTTCTATGTTGCATAAATTATTTGTATCACTCATGCTTTTCATAATAATTTGAGATATATGTTAATTACTAGTAAATTTAAAGTCAAATGAAAATATATCCATATATAGGCATTTACCAGCCTGAATGTCTTGGGGAAAACACCAAAGAGTTATCCTTTTAACCTATTTGCAAGTTTAAGATGTTTTTAGAAAATATTTTCAAGATTAAGGCTGGCTAGGTTTTATGAGATTAGTAATATATTTTTAATTATTGCTGTGATTATAAATATATGAGGTTTTGTAACAAGTAAGAAATTACTTGTGAAATTTAAAAGCATTATTTATATTAAAAAGAACTTTATTCCATCTTTTGATCAGTCCAATTTTGGAACAACTTATGCTTTGCAAGTAGCTGGGAAATGCAGTCTTTTACTTTTTGCCATGGTGTTTGTTCATATTGTCATCAGTATGACATTGAAAGATCTACTGTTACTCTCATGCCTCTCTTCAATCACTTATAGCATTTCTTTGTAAATTTCTAGTGTTTTCTCACTAAGCACATCATCGTGTTTCAACAACTTAATCTGACTAGGACAAATCCTCAGGACTGATACCATGGATAATTTTTCTCTTGCGTTACCTCCAACTTTTATGGACCTTCCTCATCACTACTAATGTAATTCCTTCCTACTCAAGCTGAAAATTTTTAACTAGATTTTTTGATAGCACAAAAAAAATATCCTTGTAAAAATAGTTTTTGGAGGATGATGTCTCCTGATTTTTTCTCATCTGTTTTAATTAGGTGCCTTGCTTTATAATGTTATTAATAGAGTTTTAGGCAACTGTTTTCCAACCCCACCCCATCACCAATGTCAATGACTCCTTACAGCAAATGTAGCAGGACTTCTTTCTAGCCCATCACCCACACTCCTTGGTAAACTCAGTCTATTATGTTTAGTTTGATCTTGGGATCCATACCAAATATTGTGCTCAAAGTTTACCTCAGTCTGTCTCTGTGATAGGTGGTCACTCCTACTGGGACTCAGAAGACCATAAGGGGCTCTGGAACTCTAGTCCAAGTAAGCAAAATGCAAGACAAGTCACTTACCCACTATACTATGTCTCTGATCCCAATAATAACCTATTTTTCAGCTAGTTTATCAAACATTGTATTTTATTTTATTTCTATGGGGATTCTGCATTTCACAGTTCTACTAATAATGAATTAGTACATGCACATGGCAGATTGATTCTTAAGCTCCAGAACCTGGAAAAGACCTGAGCTCTACCAGATAAGGGCTCTACCAGGTGAACTCTGCCCAAAGGAAACAAAATAGTTACTGCAATTTACATTATATTTTTAATAATGTTATGTTCACTTGTATATGTATGTATGAGTATATTTTTAATGAAGTCATTTATATTTAATAATATCTTTATTTAAGCACCATGATTACAAACATGTTTGTATTTGAGTTTCAATTATAAAAAGATCACCTCGTTCACCAGTGCAACATTCCCACCACCAACGCCTGCCATCTTCCTTCTTCTCCACACCCTGCCTGTATTCTGTTTCTTTCATTCATTACTATTGTCATGATAGTGTTTTTGTAGTTGTTTCTCTAACTGCACTCACCACTCTGTAGTAAGCTTCATATTGTGGGCAATTCCTTCCAGCCTTAATCTCTATTGTCTCTAGGTATTATTACAATTATGTCTTTTTATATTTTTTAATACTATAGATGAGTGAAACTACTCTGTGTCTATCATTTCCCTTTGACTTATTTTACTCAGCATAATAGTTTCCATGTCCATTCATGAATAGGACAATTTTATAACTCCATCTCTTTTGATGGATTCATAATATTCCATTATGTATATGTTTCTTTAGTCACTCATCTGTTGTAAGGCATCTGAGTTATTTCCAGATTCTAGTTATTATAATTAGTTCTGCAATGAATATAGGTACATAGAAGATATTTCTGTATTATATTTTTGTATTCCTAGAGTATATTCCTAGGAGTGATATAGCTGGATCACATAAAAGCTCAATTTCCAATTTTTTGAGGAATCTTTATATTGTTTTCCATAAAAGCATTCCCACCAGCAGTGAATAAGAGTGCCTTTCTCCCCACATCCCCACCAGAACTAATTGTTCTTGTTCTTGAGATATGTACCAGTCTTTGTGGTATAAGATGATACCTGATTGTTGTTTTGATTTGCATCTCCCTGGTGATTAGTGATGTGAAGCTTTTTTTTTTTCCTCTTTAGATCACATCCGGTGATGCTCAGGGGTTACTCCTGGCTATGTACTCAGAAATCAAGAAATCACTGCTGGCTTGAGGGACCATATAGGACACCAGGGGATTGGATCATGGTCTGTCCTAGGTTAGCTCATGCAAGGCAAACGCCCTACCACTTGAACCACTGCTCCAACCCCTGTATGAAGCATTTTTATGTGCCTTTTGGTCATGTGTATTTCTTCTTTGAGGAGCTGTCTGTTCATCTCTTCTCCCCATTTTTTTGATGGGGTTAGATTTGTTTTTCTGTTATGCTCTGTCAGTACTTTGTATATCTTAGATATTATCCCCTTATCTGATGGGGATAGGGTAAATAGTTTCTCCCATTCTGTGGGTGGCCTTTGTATCTTAGTCACGATTTCTTTTGAGGTGTAGTAGATTTTCAGCTTAATACAATCCCATTTGTTTATCTCTGCTTCCACTTATTTGGAAAGTGATATTTCCTCCTTGAAGTTGCCTTTAGTTTCAATGTCATGAATCATTTTACTTACATGTTCTTCTATATACCTTATGGTTCCAGGTCTTATATAGGGGTATTTAATACAAGCAATAGCAGAGCAGTAGGGAATTTTCCTTGCTCATTGCTGACTTGGGACATACCAAGGTTTGATTCCCAGCATCCGTAAGGTCTCCTGAGCCTGCCAGGAAATATTTCTTACCACAGAGCCAGGATAATCTCTGAGCACTGCTGGGGGTGGCCCAAAATAAGCCAAATATTATTTAAAATGAGTGTATTTTAAAGGGCTTATATAACCCCAAGAACAAAAGTATGTTAAGTGCAAAAAGCAAAGCTAAACTTTTCACATTCACAAAAGAAATATATGTTTATATATGTTTATAGACATATAAGCCTATGAAGACCCTGAAATGTGTATACATGAAAATTAGTACTATTTAAAAATATACAACAATCAAAATAAATTTATCCAGAATTAATTTAATGCCCATCTCTTTTTTCCATCTTCTAGGTAGATTTTCATTTTGAAAGTTCAGAGTACCCGTTGCATGAATAGAGAGATAGTGAAGTAATGATAATTACTTCTCATTTTTTGGCTAAGGTCTAGTTAAGTAATGATAGTCCTTGGGAGAATTAATTTTGGCAGATTAGACTATAATTCAATGATTTGAAATATATCCATGAATAATTAGAGTTATGTTGATTTCATAGGTTAAACACTAGCAGAACTGTAAAGCAGAATCTTTTCAAAAATTTTGATATTAAAAATTTATAAAATTTGAATAACTTTCCAAGAGAATGGATTATTTATTCTCTCTATAAATAAAGATATCATAAAGTAATGTTTAAAAATAAGATAAAAACAAAATTAAAGATATATAAAGTATGAGGTAGTTGATATAATAAGTAATTTTTAATTATTGTAATTAATTATTTGCTTAATAGATTTTGTGATGCTATTTAATTAAGTTTTTAATTTATTATTTTTATAGTAAAAATTACATTTTATGCTTTATTGTAGTTTATAAGCTATTACGATTTTCTTTTTGTTGGAGAACCATATGGGATGCAGGAACTAGAACTGAAATCCATCATTGGTCAGCATAAAGCCTTATCGCTGTGCTACTGCTCTAGCCCCTATTACTATTATTTTTAAAGATTGTCTTCAATATTAAGTATAAGGTTATACAGATTCTGACTCAAAACTGATTTTTAATGGCTTAATTTCTGTTAGTGTTAAGTCAAGAGTGTTGGGGATGCAAAAATTGCTTTTAACTGTTTTTAAAATGTTAGATAGTGATGTAGGCACTATTATTAAATTAGATTGTCCTATTCACATTGTAATTTATGTTTCATCAACTGTTATTAAAGAGATATTAAGCTCACCAAAATATTATATCCTAAACATTCTGGCACACCAATAACTTTTAGACATTTTTGTCTAAGGAATGTCAAAATCTAATTATATTTACATATGCTCAAATGAACACATGACTACTTCTCTCTTCTTTTTTTAATATAAAATCTTTAGTTAAGAACCATGATTACAAGCTTGATTATAGTTGGGTTTCAATCATAAACAGAACATGCCCCTTCAACAGTGCAACATTCCTACCACCAATGCCACCCATCCCTCCTTTCCCACCCCTGCCTGTATTCCAGACAGGCATTCTACTCCTCTCACTCATTAAGATTTTCATGATAGTTGTTAATGTAGTTATTTTCTTAACCACACTCACCATTCTTTGTGGTGAGCTTCATATTGTGAGCTAGTCCTTCCAGGCTTATCTCTATTGTCTCTGGGAAATATTACAATATTTCCTTAATTTTTCTTAAAACCCAAAGATGAATGACACTATTCTGTGTCTATCTCTCTCCCTCTGACGTATTTCACTCAGAATAGTAGATTTCATGTACATCCATGTATAGTGAAATTTCATGACTTTATCTCTACTGATGACTGCATAATATTAATGAATTCTTTCAAACCTTTTAAGAGGAACTACTACTAATTCTTTTCAGGCTCTTTCATAAAACTGAAGAAACAGGAACACTTCCAAGTAGTTTTTATAAAGCTAACATCACCTTGATACCCAAACTAAACAGAGATACTGCCAAAAAAGAAAAGTACAGACCAGTATTCCTTATGAACACAGATGCAAAGATCCTCAACAAAATTCTGGCAAATAGGATCCAACGCATCATCAAGAAGGTCATTCACTATGACCAAGTAATTTCATACCAGAAATGCAAGGATGATTTAACATCATAAATCAATCAACATAATGCACCATATCAACAAAAATAAAAAGTAAAATCATATGATCATATCAATAGATGCAGAAAAATTATTCGATAGGTCCAACATCTATTCTTAATAAAACTCTCATGAAGATGGGAATGGAAGGAACTTTTATCAATATAGGCGAGGCCTATATTGATAAAGTCAATGACAAATATTATTCTCAATGGAGATAAACTAAAAGCCTTTCTACTAAAGGACAAGGCTGCCCTCTCTTACCACTCCTATTCAATATAGTGCTGAAAGTACTTGTCCTAACATTAAGCAAGAAAAAGATATCAAGGGTTTCCAGGTAATAAAGGAAAAAGTAACACTCACGCTGTTTGCAGATGACATGATACTATATTTAGAAAACCCTCAAACTTTTTAAACAGGAACCCAGTTCACTGTCCCTCAGACCATTGGAGGGTCAGACTATAGTAAAAACAAAAATTATGAACAAATTCCTATGCACACTGCATATCTTATTTTGATGTGAAGAAACAAAACGGGAACAAATACAATATGTGGTCCGCAGGTCGTAGTTTGAGGACCACTGCACTAAAGACGCTGCCAAAAAAGTTTCTAGAAACAACAGATTCCTATAGCAAAGTGTCAGGCTACTAAATTAACCAGCAAAAATCAATGGCCTTCTGATATACTAATAATGATAAGGAAGAAATAGACATTTCTCACTTTTATTTGTTTTTATTTTATTATTTATTTACAATTTATTTTTTATTTTTGGGTCACACCCAGTGATGCTCAGGGGTTACTCTTGGTTATGTGTTCAGAAATTGTCCCTGGCTTGGGGGACCATATAGGATAGCTGAGGATTGAACCACATGGTCCATTATGGGTCAGCTGCAAGCAAGGCCCTACTCCTGCAGCATTGCTCTGATCTCTAACTTTTTTTCCTTTTTTTCTTTTTTTATGTCTTTCACAGTTGTATTTAAAGCATATAGTGACACTGAATTAAGGCCATTCCCACCACCAGTGTTGACCTTCCTCCACCATAGTTCCCATTATGTATCCCACACTTCCATCCTGAGCCCCCTGGACTACTGGAGTAACAGATCCATTTTGTATTTATTTTGGGGGGGGTCTTTTTATTCTATAGTCTTTGACTTTGGCTTATGCTGTTTTTGGGGGGGGGTACATTCAGTGATACTCAGTGGTTACTACCAGATATGCACTTAGAAATCATTTATGGCAGGCTTGGAGGTCTATATAAGATGTTGGGGATCGAACCCAGGTTGGCCACATGTAAAACAAATACCCTACCCACTGTGTTATCACCCTGGCCGCTTCTTTTTTTAATAACGAAGATTCACAAGCAACAAACAAAAATGCATTTTAATTATATTTCGATTGACAGGAGTCATGGTACCATCTGCTTTTCTTTCAACAGATCCTGGTTCTAATTCATGCCACAATATAATGGCCACCCAATCACTTCCAGGGATCAATCTTGAGTAATGAGCCAGGGATAGTGCCTGGACACATTTTACTGTGGTTATGATATGCTTAGGTATTGAATGTTCTACATATATGTTCCTATACTTACTACATGTTCATATTTTCCCCAAATAAAAATATCCCCTTCAAATAATTCTTCATGGTCCATAAAAATTTATTAATAACCACTATACATAGTGCACAGTGAATATTGCTAACTTATTTTAGTAAAGTGCTAAAAGTACAATGACTAAGGCTATCTGGTTCTCAAGCTTTATTTCCCTTTGTAAATTTCTATTTGATTTATGCTTTCTACCTAATGAACCCAAACATAGTTTGATGTTGTATTTGCTATTTATTATCCTTCCCATTTAAGATAATTTGTTCTCTCCAAAGTTTCATCCAGCATATCAAAGAAAGCTAAAACAAATGTAAAAAATAAGAAAAAATGTAACAACATATAAAATTAAGAGTGACAAAATTTTATTTCAGAATAATTTATACTCATTAGTTTTGTAAAGCTGAGAAAATGTGACACACTTTGAGAATTGAAGATAAACATTATTAAGACCTAAAAGTAAATGGTTTATTGTCTTGATATATATTTGGAATATATTTTCTTATCCATTTCTGTCTTGCTAGATATCTAGGACATGCATGCTCACTGTTAATTAACTCATTATCAGTATGAAAATAACAGACTAAATACTTGTATGTCTCATATTGTAAAGTTTTTATTATATAATGAATGATCATTAATTATTTGTAGAATGAGGAAGACAGTGTGGGAAAATAAAGAAAGGAAGGAAGAAAGGGAGGAAGGGAAGGAGGGAGGAAGAGTGGAAGGAAGAAATGGAGGGAGGGAGGAAGTATGGAAGGAAGAAATGGAGGGAGGGAGGGAAAAAGGAAGGAAGAAATGGAGGGAGGAAAGAAGGGAGGAATAAACATTTTTTTGACTGTTGTTGGTGTCAATTTTGTGTAGTTAAAGATCCAGGATTCTGTGTGTATTCTATATCGAAGTCAGGATGATGTGGGGTTTTCACTAGTTTCACCTTACAATTAGAGGGCAATGAAAATAGCCCTGCCCTGAAAGCAGGTTGTTGTTGTTGTTGTTGTTGTTGTTGTCGTTAAGTCTTCTGGGTGTTAAAGGAACCCTCTTTGGAGTAGGTCAACACCAGGGCAGCAATAGCTGTTTCCTTGGTAGAGGATACAAAGCAAAAATTCTGATGTGTGCAGACAAGGTTGTCTTCTTGAAGTCATTGCATGGTTCTCACTATTGATTTTGGAAAAGACTTTCCATGTGAATTCAAACAATTCTGAAAATTCTTTTAAGTTAATTTTAGAACAGCAAAGAATAGACTTATGAAATTCCAAGACTCCCAAAAGTCTTCACAATCATTAGGTATTTAGGATGAAAAAGTCTTACTTCACTATCACCTTATTAAGGTGTCAATAAAAGTCATCTTGGGGTCAGAGAGATAGCATGGAGGTAGGGCATTTGCCTTGCATGCAGAAGGACGGTGGTTCAAATCTTGGCATCCTATATGATCCCCTGAGTTTCCAGGAGCAATTTCTGAGCATAGAGCCAGGAATAACCCCTGAGCACTGCTAGGTGTGACCCCCCCAAAAAAAACAAACAAAAAAAGATCATCTTTGTATTAATCTTGATGACCTCTCAGTAGCACAAAATATTTGCTAAAATCACCGTGAACATACCCATATCAACAAGAGAGTTCATAAAACTCAATTTTACAAATTTTTTTAGCAAAGCAACTTCTTAAAAACAAACTTAAATAAAATTATGTTCAATATGATCTTTAAAACTTTGGGGCCGAAGAGATAGCATGGAAGTAAGGCATTGCCTTTTGTGCAGAAGGATGATGGTTCGAATTCCGGCATCACATATGGTCCCCTGTGCCTGCCAGGGGCGATTTCTGAGCCTAAAGCCAGGAGTAATCCCTGAGCAGTGCCAGGTATGACCCAAAAACCAAACCAAAACAAAACAAAACTTTAATGTGAATTTAAACATAAGTCAGTATGTGACATGATGATGTAAAACAAAGTGAATGTTTGCATATATTAACAATAGTTAACATAACCCTAGCAGCTGATGTCTTAAAAGCAGTAATTGCTTATTTTCACAAACCCATATTTATAACATTTTATTTTTTAATTAAAATAAAATTTTAAATTTTAAATATTAATACTAAATATTAAGTAATAAATCTATTTTCATTAAATTTATTTTAACTAATTATATCAGAGATGAACATTGAGAAATTTTATTTCTATTACCGAAATGCTTTTTATGGGTTTGGTTTGGGTTAAAATAAACTCAGCATTTTTAGGACAAAAATAAATGAACAAGATTGTAACCATAAATAGGTGAGGGTGCTAAGGTCAGAAATTCTAAAGCGGAACTGAAACGGGAAAAAATAGCAAAACAAAAATAAGCTTCAAAGGTCTAATAAATGGAGTAGGCAAAGCACTGTACAGGAATAAGGCTATTTTATTTCAAACTAATCTGTTGGAATCTCACCTCTTCTATAGATACTTGCAGCCTGATTTCCTTCTACTACCTACCTAACCTCACTGAAATATATTTGATCTATTTCTCTTGTTGTTTTCTACAGATTTTCCTCCTCCTCACCATCCTATCCTCTTCCCTACATTTGCCCTTCTCTCCCTCTCTCCCTTTCTACATTAATTCCTTCTCCCTCCCTTTCTTCCTTCATTCCTACCTTGGGAGATGATAATTTTTCCAAGAATCTGTCGATTTCTTCTGAGTTCTCTAACTTCACTGAGTATAGTTGTTCATAACAAGTCTTCATGATATCTTGGATTTTTTTGAAATTTTGTTGAAATCTCTCCCCTTTCAATTGTGATTCTATTTATTTGAGGTTTTTTTCCTTTTTTCTTTGTGAGTCTTGCCAGCAGTTTGGCTGTCTTGTTTATTCTTTCAAAAAAATTAACTCCTGGTTTCATTGATTCTTTGTATTGTTTTCTTTGTTTCTATGTTGTTTATTTCTGCTCTGGTTTTTATTTCTTATCTTCTATCTGTGGTAAAAACACCACCAAAGGAAAAAAAAAAAACTATAGACCAATCTCATTAATAAACATGGCTGCAAAAATCCTGAACAAAATTCTAGCTAACCGAATCCTACAACACATCAAAAAGATGATACACCATGAGCAAGTGGGTTTCATCCCAGAGATGCAAGGATGGTTCAAAATACCGAAATCAATAAACATCATACACCACATCAACAAAAGAAAGACAAAAAACACATGACCATATCAATCGAAACAGAGAAGACATTTGCAAAATCCAACATCCATTCATGATGAAAACACTCAGCAAAATAGGGTTGGAAGATAGTTATAGCTAACTATAAAAAGCCCACAGCCAACATTATCCTTAATGGTGAAAAACTGAGAGCATTTCCACTAAGGTCAGGTATTAGGCATGACTTTCTACTGACTCCACTCTTATTCAACTTAGTTTTAGAAGTCTTAGCAATAGCAATCATACAAGAGAAGGGAATCAAAGTAATTTAAATAGAGAAAGAGGAAATCAAACTCTCTCTATTTGCAGATGATGCAATGATATGCATTGAAAACCCTAAAGAGTTCACAGAAAAGCTCCTACAAACAATAAAGCAACACAACAGAATGGCTGGCTACAAAGTCAATACATAAAAGACAGTAGCATTCCTTTACACAAAAAACAACGCAAAGGTGAAAGAGATTAAGGAGTCAATTCCATTTAAAATAGTATCCAAAAATATCAAGTAACTAGTAATCAAGAGGAGGAAAGATCATTAACTCGAAAACTTCAATATGCTTCAGAAAGAAATTGAAGAAATGGAAGAGGACCTAAGAATTTGGAAGTACTTACATTCTTATAAAAATTACTATAGTGGCGGGAAAAATAGTATGGAGGTAGAGTGTTTGTCTTGTATGCAGAAGGTCATTGGTTCAAATTCTGACATCCTATATGGTTCCCTGATGCTGCCAGGAGCAATTTCTGAGCATAGAGTCAGGAGTAACCCCTGAGTGCTACCGGGTGTGACCCAGAACTCACCCCCCCCCCAAAATGAAAAAATATACTATAGCAGAGCTAGGATCCAAGAAGAAAAAATTTAAATTCAACCCAAGGTAGAAAATTAAATTCAGTACAGATTATTACAACTGTTGTGTTCAGATAAATTTTAGTTACTGGATTAGTTATTGAAAAAACAAATTAACTGAATCAAGCCCACAGCCTCATATTTGATGGGATTGAGAAGAGACACAAGAATACAGAAATAGGGGCCGGCCTGTCTGCCTTGCAAGCGCTAGCCAAGGAAGGACTGCGGTTCGATCTCCCGGCGATCCATATGGTCCCCCCAAGCCATGGGTGATTTCTGAGCACTTAGCCAGCAGTAACCCCTGAGCATCAAATGGGTGTGGCCCAAAAAAACAAAACAAAACAAAAAAAAACGAGAATACAGAAATAAAAAGACCACTATTTGTGGTAAGCTTCATAATTGAGAGCCAGTCGTTCTGGCCCTCATCTCTGTGATTATTACAGAAATGTCTTAAACTATGGTACATATAAACAATGGAATATTATGCAGCCATCAGGAGAGATGAATTCATGAAATTTTTCTATACATGAATGGACATGGAAAATATTATGCTAAGTAAAATAAATTAGAGGGAGAGAGACCAGAATTGTCTCACTCATTTAGGGGTTTTTAGAAACATATTTTTGATGCCATTCTCAGTTGTTCTCATGGCTTACATCTGTTTTTTGCTTAGGGATTGCATGTGACTGTGTTCAGGGAATCATATGTAGTATAGGATATTCAACTTGTGTAGGCCTTGTGCAAGGTAAGTGTTCTATCTGCTCTACTAACTCTTTGGCACATTTAATATTGTTTATATTAAAGCTTCATTTAGAACTTTTAGTCAAATATTATATTTATCTGGCTATCTGAAAGATTTTGTGATGCCAGGTTTATTAGGACTTTTATATCTTATATAATTGACCATAAAATCATGAATAATGTTATCTAAAAATATCATTAGCTAACAGCATTGCATTCAAGGTTAAAGACAAAGGATCCAATTTTTAAATTCATTAGAAAAAATATTTCAGACCAGGCAGATGTCTCAGAGCACTAGAGAATATACATTGCTTGCCAGAGTTACATTCTATCACTGGTGCTACATGGACCCTGTAAGTCTGGCAGTGGAAGCCCTGAGTACTTTCTGAGCATTGATACTATGTAAAACCTTCACAAATTTGGGGGTACCTACTGTGGGAATGTAAAACTAAAAGAGTTGGATAAAATGCTAGTATCTGTTAGTTTGAAAACTAGCCAATTACTTGATTAAAACTTTACCTAAAAGAAATATTATAGCATGATACAGAGTAATCTATTAAAATGAGCTTAATTACAAAATATTCATGCTTAGACTTATATTTTTAAACAGATATTCTTCTCACAATTTCTTTATCCTTCTTCCTTGGAACCATCCCAAATCCATGTGTTATTCTGATTGACAATACAGTAAACTCTTTCTGAGAAGGGCCATTTAATATTGACACAAGTAATTGTTATAAAAAGACCCTTAGAGAGATCAAAGATTCTATTCACTCAACAAATGATTTAAGATGTTTGTTTCATAATAGTGAGCATTATTCTCCTGTTCTATTAGAAAGTGTATATTCCTATCTTCTTAGGTTTTTATATTGTCTATCAAGTTAAGGAACTTTCTATTTGAAATGAACTCAGTAGTTATCTCTAATTTTATAAATACAAGGCCATTTTTCTTTAAAAAGTATAGTTTTTGCAGGGAGCACACCTTGAGGTTCTGGGAATTATTCCCAATGTACACTTAGAAATCACTCCTGGTAGCTGTGGGGGACCAAGGATCAAACCTGAATTGACCCATGCAAAGCAATCATCCTACCCACTGTACTACCTCTCTGCCCTCCCTTCATAGATCATATTTCTAATGTGAAAGAAAATCTAACAATTTTATTTTACAAGGAAACTAAGTACAATGAAACAAACTACATGTTTATAGAATTTGTATAAGCTTTACAGATATCAGACATTTAAAAATAAAATAAACCAAAGAAAAGGGATAAATATGTGAATAAATTTCATTAGTTTATTTAGTTAAGAAGAACCAAAACCTATTAGCAGCATCTTGTTAAAATGAAGAATTATCTCATTTTAATTATAGATTCTTTATTAAAGTCATTGAAGACTTTCTGTTGAGATTTGAAATAAGCATTGAACAGAACCTATGCTTGTACTTTGCAACCTTGTGAGTGATACTGAGTTCTGAGCCTTGAGCTAGGCCAGACCCCGATTCTTGACCCAGTCTGTGAGGTAATAGATGTTTGTCAGTTACTAATTTTAGAAATTATCTTTTATACAATGATAGAAATAGATCCTGCTTCATCCCACAAGACTATGATAGTAAGTAGTAGATTGTTGCTTTGTTTTTAGGATGTGGCATTTTTTTTCAAACACAGTTCTACTATGTTGTTCTAATATTCTTGAATAGTAGAGCCTTAAAATTTTAACAGCAAACATAATTATGTCAAATATTCATCTCATCTTTATATGTAAGAGATTTAGAAGCTGCTACGCCAGCCAAATAAGGAAAAACCCTGTTCAGTTGGAAAAATCAACAACTCTTGGCAAATAAAGAGCCAGAGAAAGCTGTGTTAGTGTCTCTTGCTGAGGAATCAGCTGTAAACACTGGGAATAGAGACATGTTTGCAGTAGACTGGGGGGGGGGGTCCTCCTGCATTTGTAAAACCTGCTGTGTAATTGACAAAATACTGGAGATTATGTGTGAATAAATATAACTTGAAAATTCCAGAGGGGCACAGAGAAAAAACTTTGTGATTTCCTGGGATTTACCAATAAATAACATTGCAATATTCTCTCTGGTTTTATTTTAAAGAAAAGAATAAGGAAGATCACTGAAGTATTCCAATATTTCCTTTTATTCAGGTCTGGACTCAGGGTATCTAAGTTAACTTGAGTCAAACTTGCAAGAGTACTGTCTGAATGAGGTTCAACTTCATCCAAGAAAATGCTTAGAAACGAAATATATCACTGCAGATCATTCGACATTTTCTATCACACCTCAGGAGTAATTCATTCTGAGAAACTTTATGAAGATCACAGAACAAAGGCATAGGCTCAATAGAAGACTAATAATGTACTCAGTTCATGAATTGTGGGAAAATTTCTCTTTATCCATACCTCCTTACTATACTGTCTTTTTTTTTACCTTCTATCAAAAATGTACCAAAATATCAAAAAATGTCCTACTACCAAAAAATCTAATATACTACCTTAAGCATTACTTAGAAAACAAAACTCTTGCTTCAAAAAATCTACATTAAATTAATAAATATTTACTTATACTCATGTTATTCATTTATTATATCATTTCATCACACTTTTTAGAAAAATCAACTATTATATGCTGGTAGGAATTATAAAGTTGTATATGTATGCCTGGGTGGGGGGAAGGGATGGCTTGCTGCTTCCTTTCAAATTTGAAAATTAAATCAAACTTCTTATAATGACAATTTTAACATTAATTTCCAATAAAAGCATTTGAAGTCTGAGTGAGCTAGGTAGGATCTACAAAACACTAATCATCATCTGAAAAGAGCAAAGTACATGTAAAAGATAATTTTTTAAAAAATAAAGCTTTGTTTAAACTATAATTCATGTATTCATAACAGTGATTCTTATATTTTATTGTTTATCAAAATCATTGTGAGGCTAGAGAAATAACTGTGTGTAAAATGCAAGTCTTTATTCTACTATATTTCTTCTCCATAACACATTTCCCAAATAAGAATATTACAAATTAAAATCACTTTGTACACTTGTAAGAAGTTCAGATCTGAAAAAAAAAGTGCTGACTTCTATTATTTAATAGACAGGTTTCATTTTGCAATTCAAACCAATTCTATCTCTTACAATATGATTTTACTTAGGTAAATCTATATTGCAAGAATATAAGCATATAATATATAATGCAAGAAAAGGGAGGAAAGTGGGACTCTGAATCGCTAAGAAGAAAGCTCTAAAA